>OMNM01065031.1:0-20870 GCA_900302745.1 Parablennius parvicornis | reverse complement strand
TAGTTTTCCTCCCCTGCAGAGACGGGTCTCGTGAAATCACCGGGGGGGGCGGAGCCTTCTCCTCTTGAATTATTGATAACTTTGACTACAGGCGTCCTCACAACCACTGGAGTCCTGTGTCACCCTCTGCCTTCACACACACACACACACACACACACACACACACACACGCACACGCACACTCACACACAGTTCTTACTTATCAGAGACAGTGGTGTGATTGTTCTAAAATGCAGGTGTGTTTTGGAACGGTGGGAGTTTCCTGGCGTCTATTATAGACTCAACATTGACATATTTATTGTCACTGGGTCCCATCCCTCCTCTAGCACTCCCTCCATATCTCTCAGCTGTTATTCTCCTCTCTGGCCCAACCTTCAGGTCAGAGGCTGATGAGCAATTATGTCTCAGCGCCACAGAAGCCTGAGAAAAAAAAGAAGAGTTGGGTAAACCAGGCAGCCACAGTATGACCAACCACAACATCCTCCTGCTCCTGTGCTCATTAGCGGTCCGCTTTCCTGCCTGCTGTCTTCCGACTTACGTCCACCACAAGTAGGGTATCGCCTCGCCCCCTCATCCACCAACACAGCCCCCCACATCAAACAGAGTCAGGAAGTGACACCGCCACATCAGAAGTCTTTGTTTTAGAGGGCTTACGTTACCCTGGACTTAATTCAGTTCCTGCTTGGATTGAAGTGTGTAGGTACTGGCTACCATCCAGGGGGAGGTTCTTGGTCTCTGCCGTGTGTTAGTGTGACTCCCGGAACCTCGCTGTCACACCTTATATAGCAACACAGTGAGGGTGAGCCAACACGCTGTCAAGTGAGCAGATTTTCTGTACTGTGACCGCATGATTGAGCCCCAGTCTTTAGGGCCGGTGCCAGGCCTCTGCTGTCCATCACTATAGTTACTGAATGTAATGCCATGCAGGGAAAACAACATCATAAAAGAAAATTGCTGTTGCTTTTCACAGTCATTATTGGACTGTATAGCTGGGTGGGTGGGAGTAATTGATTGCAGATGTTCTTTTGTGAGGATGAAAGAAATGTTTTGTGCATCTGTGTGTCACTGCAGGATTCCATTAGACGCCGAAGATGAGTTCCACTTTTCCTGGTCAAGGTTAGTCAGTCACCTACAGGAGCTCCCACACCCTCTTTCTAAAAGTTGATGTCTCTTATCATTTTAGTGGAGAATTTTTAGATATAAAGTTGTTTTTGTGCTGCTTTTTTTTTTCTTTTTTTCGTCATCAATTCTGTATATGACTCACTGGAGGAGTCAAATCATATTGCAATGTCTGCAAAATAAAGAAATGAAGATAAAACAAACAGTATATCAAAGGCTTTTTTAAATTAGTTTTGTAACGTGTATTTCAAAACAGCATATATATAATAGACTGTGAAAAAGCAACCCTTTTCTGCAAAGTAAACATGCCTTTTGGGGGGTTTTAATCTGCACGATTGTGCAAACTTCAAGTCGTCCTACAACAACAATGGCGAACTTGATGATTGTTGGTGTTTCAGCCAACTCAATTGAGGCACTAAAATATCATAGAAATTACACCCAAATATCTGAAACCAATGCATGCATGATTCTCTGACCATGAACAATATCTGTGGCATGCTAAGCCCTGCCACTATCTTAACAGTGGAAACAGATAATTCTTAAAATCAAAAGAAATAAAATCGGTTCTAATCACAAACAGTCAGATTACTGTTTGAAAGAGACACAGTGCTGAGGACATAGAGTTCATATGGAGGTCAGGAGGACCGGGTGAGAAATATGACCCTCTCGTATCAGCAGGTTTCTCAATGAGGCAGTGAGAGGGGTGAAACCATGTCCGTTAAGAATCAATGTTTTCCCTTGACACTGGAAAATTTAAAACCCATTTAAGACATTAACATTTCACAAGGCATCATTTTTCACTGAAGCAGTTTTCACAGAAACTGTTTTGATACTTCCATCAATGTTTCCAGCGGTTTCTTATTATACCTACTGGATCCAGGAGGCTAGCGTGGAAAAGAAATATCACTGCGGAAAAGCTGTTGTTTTTGCATGATATTTCATGGTACTGGACCGGGGAAATACTACATGGTTGAGTATTTCACAAGGATGTGAAACATTTTTGAACAAACAACATTGAAGTTATTTAAAACTCTTTGTGAGTTTCACTATATTTGGATAAATACTTTTTGACTGCAGATTGTCAAAACATTAAGACTGCAGTAACATAGGGGTTTAAAAAAGAGAGTCAAAACTTGACTGTTGGACTTACTTTCACCCAGTAAACACTGACAAAGCAAAAGTTCTGCATAGCAGCTGAACATGTATGAAGGCTCATGTTTCTTCATGGCGGTGTTGTGGTGAGCATCCTTGCCTCACAGCAAGAAGGTCAACATGGTCAGTGCCTTTGTTTGTGGAATATGCATGTTTTCCTTAAGCGTGGGTTTCCTTCCACAGTCTGAAAAATGTTTGGGTGTTTGCTCTGTGAACCATGAACAACAGAGTCAGGGCTACTCTGCCTGAAGTAGTAGCTATGATTGGCTCCAACGTCCCAAATCCTGAAGTTCAATAAATGGGTTTGGAAATAGATGAATATGCTTCATAGGATTAATTAAACAATACAGACCAGATTTAAAAGCGTTAAATTTCAAGTGTAAAATATGCTAAATGCTGATCTGTAAGTTTAAAAAAAGTTTTAGGTTCTCAAGTCAACTGCTTTTGGTAAAACTCGGCCTTCAAGCCCCGAGGGGATTTTCATTTTGCCTTTTGTTTTGCTGACATTTGTCTCACTCCACCCTGACTCCTGCCGTGCACATTTCTCCATTTTTGTCCTCCCTCACACAGTTTTCCATCCTCTTATCTTCATCTCATGTTTGCTCAACAGTTGCTATAAATAACTCTTCTGTCAAGGCCATTGTGTGTCTTTATGCTGTAGTAAACAGTGTGGCACTGTTGTCTATTTCGTCTGGGTTAAACTGTTTCTTTTTTTTTTTTAAACCATATCCTGGTAGTTTTCACACTTTTGTAATCCGGTCGCAGTGTATTGTTCTCTGCAGTCTCATGATTGACATTATATGTGCCTGTGTGTGTGCGTATTTTGGTGCTTGTATTGTGTTTATTGTGGGTAAAAAACGGGTGGACACTGAGGCAAGGGGAGATACGCTGTCTGCACTCGGACAGGCTCTTCCTCCTGGCTGAGTACTGCAGAGTCATAAACGGAAACACAGACAGACACATGGGCACACACACACACACACACACACACACACACACACACACACACGCAGACACACACAGACACACACAGACACCCTGGCACAAATACAGCAGCTGGCACAGATATGACACATGCTTACATGCTGTTATGTGCACTAAGCTGTTATGTGCAATAAAGTGTGCTCAGGTATTCAGAGAAACAGCCACCAATTGTGGAGGCATTAAGGTGATTCGCTAATTCACCTAGCAAATTAATAAACATTGTGGAACAAAGAATAAAAAAAAACAACAACAAAAAAAAAACATTACAATTCCATTTTAGATGGAATTGTAATACAAAATTTTAAACCAAGATGTTGTTAAATAACCTACATTGCAGTACTAATTATGACACAAGGAAAACAGTACCCTCTATTTTTGTGTCTGGATATTTACATCAATCCTATTAATATCCTCTTTTGACCTGTAAAGAATAATTGTGATGCCTCAAAAATACAATACTTGTCAATTGTTTTGTTTTTGAAAGGGTAGTTCAGGACATTTCGAAATAGGCAGTCTGAGGTACTCAATGACTGTTTGTGCAGTTTATGTGTTTTGGCACATCTCTCGCTGGGAGAGGCATCAATTTGGGAACTCTAAGCAACATACTGCTTTGGATGAAGCATCATATATTTCTACCACTAAAAATGTATATACATATACTTCAACTTTGCTATTATTACAACAGAATTAATAAACTCAAATAAATTGCTTTATTGAGAATGGCGCTTGATGAGAGCAGGAGTGCCTCGCTTTTTTTCAAACAACATGAATGTTGGAGCTCGCTGAGCTCATGTTGTGCTGAGGATTAACTTTTTGCATGAGGAGAATTGTCCAAGGGGTCTCCTCTTGTCCATTGGTGGCCCTGAATGGCATCATCTGACTTCTGGAGAAATTGATATTTTACTTTTTAAACTGAACCTGCAAAGTAAAGACAATTTAAAAATACTCTCGAAAGTAAACTTGAGTTTGTTTCTAACATCTGGAAGAATTGACTCCAAACTAGACCAGCATGCTGGAATCGAAACCTTTTAACTGTACCATGTCATGTTGAAGGTGAGACCAGCAGATTGTGAGAGCTTTTTTTAAGTGTGACAATTTAAGTGTAATTTTTAGTTTTTATCTATAAATGTTAAAATCCTATATTATTTTGTTCAGTTTCACCCTGTATAAAAGATATTTATTATTCCATTTATGTATCAATCTTTTTTTATACTGACATTATAATGCAACAACAAAGCTAAAATAGTCTTGTCAGAGCCTTGATCAACCACATTGAAAATCTTTCAAGGAGTGTACCACAAAAGTTTGTTTGAGGTCAT
Source organism: Parablennius parvicornis (assembly GCA_900302745.1). Lineage (NCBI taxonomy): Eukaryota > Metazoa > Chordata > Actinopteri > Blenniiformes > Blenniidae > Parablennius > Parablennius parvicornis. Next base: position 16,296 of record OMNM01065031.1, on the reverse strand, counting down.
GTTAATGTGACCTCAAACAAACTTTGCCGTACCAAAGGGGTAAGACTGTTATGTACTAAAGAGGCCTCACTTTTAGTAATCAAGACCGTAAATTATAAAACTGCTGCTCGCATTCCAAGGATTTTCCCAAGAAGAAGCCATAAAGTGTGATGCTATTTATTATTTCTGCTGCAATATAACCAGATTTCTCTATGGAGGGATAGGAAAGATCAGGTAATGATAAACACAAGAAAACCCTCTACAAAAAAGAGAGGTGGGGAGAGTACTTAAAAACATTACTCAAGTTACTTTATTATTACTTTAACAAAATGTTACTCAGTTAACAGTGAAGAGTATGCGTCCAAAAAGTTAGTTGAATACTAAGAGTAATAAAATACTTTGGTTAAAATTCAATGAAGTAGTAAGTTATTGCTGAATATACCGGTTAACACTGTTAAAATATGATGTTAAATTTTTTTTTTTTTTTTGGGAGGGGGGGATTTTTTTTATATCCTCAAACACATTGTCATGTTATCACATTCTTAAACATCTAATTCTACATCACATTCTCCTAATAGATCTTTAACACATTCATTCATATCAAGTGTTTTACATGGTTTAAGTTCATTTGGACAGTGTACATTTTCTGATCCAGTGTTAGGTTTATTGTATTTCGATTGTAAATTCGTGGCTGCCCTTTATGGCTTTACTACACTCACAATGATGACTTGACCACTGTAATACAATTATGTGAAAAGTAAATGTAACTAGCTGCTTTAATCCCAAAATAACTGAGTAAAAGTTACGTAAAAGTAATAAGTATGTTGCCTCGCACAAGTAGAATTTATCCAAAAGGTTACTCGGGTAAATGTAACTGAGGAAATGTACTGCGATTCCTAAACATTGAACTTGTGTCTGGGTCACGCTGTGCGTCAGAGAGAAAAGGCAAAAGAGAACTGTGGAGTTAAAAGTGAGTCATCATGGCATGCGAAGCATCCCTGCATTATGCTGAAGGATTTTGGTCGCACCTATCCTTCCCTCAGCTCACATTCGCCGCTGAGTTACACATCCAATCAAATGTGAGAACTGCAGCAATAAAATGAACTTCTCATGAACACCGGCTTCCAGCATTTGATCTTTTCCTACTAATCAGCGCTATTGGTGAAAGCTTCCCTTGAAAGGTGTGTCTGCTTATGCATTAGTTTTTTCTTTTTTTTTTTGTTACTTCCAGGTGATTTACAAATGAACTGGAAAAGCCACAATAATGTGATGATATTTTCTGACTTAGATTGTCCCACTATAAAAAAAAAAAAAAACTCTTAAAGTATTGTTGACCATAGATATAAAGGGCTTTAAAGTACATGCACTCTCATGACTCATGAAACGGCTAAATTACATCATAAAAGGAAAAGGCCGGGGCTTTCTCTGTGTGTAAAATTCCCCCTCTGAAAACCTGTAAGTCTGGGCAGTTTTAAAGCTTGAAATGCCCGTCAAGTATACATGTTAATGTGGGTGTTGTGTAGTTAGGTTTAAATTTGTTGACCTGTCAAGTAGAGGTCCTGTTGACCACATTCCTTCCAACATTGACTAAACGTTTGAAACAATGACATGTGAGAGCGATTAGTCATCACGCCAGAATGGCTGAGGTAAGATTTTTTCACCTGCCTCACTGCAGTTTAAATCTATACATCTTTACATTGATGTGATGAAAATACATAATAATAAACATAACATAACAATATAAAATAAACACGTTTGTTTAGCAGTACATTCTTAAGTTAAAATGTGTGTCTCTAATTTCATAAAAGGGGAGGTTGCTGCTTCTGTAAACTATTATTTTTACAATTAAGAAAAAATATAACATTACACAATATCGCCGGTTGCGTCAAATTTAACAAAAGTACTCACAGTCTTTACATGAAAAGTACAGATATTCTGAAAAAAGACTTCTGTAAAAGTCTTGAGAAAATTATTTAACCTTTAAAACGTAAGAAAGTTCAGGCTTTAGAATTAATTCTTTGAAAAAGAATTAATGATGTTTTAGATTTAATGATAACCAATGACATTTTAAGGTATCTCAAACTTCTTTTTTTATTTGATAGTTGGGGGTCTCCTGCCCACACACGCACCCACGACGATTGTGATTATGCATTGTGATTTTGACAAAGATCAAGATTTTACTTAAATGATAACTTTGACTCAGAAAATCTGCCAAATAATACAACTGGTTGGACTGAAACAGCTATCACTTTAGTTAACTAAAACTTAATAATAATACTTATCTGACTTAATCTCTCTTACAATCACAAAGTTCATAATTTTCATTATGGGTATTGGTTACTATCAGCTTCTTAGGTACTTTTACTGGAACTCTGAATCACCCACATGGACATAAAAAAAACAAGCTCTGAGCCAGTTTTAATATAGTTGGAAGCAAATACAAACATGCATATCTGTGATGCTGTCTTTAGCGTTTAGCTCATTTACATGTAACATGATGTGGTTTCTAAAGGTGAACTATTCTTCTAAAGGTGAAGATGAGAGGTGACAGGAGTGAGAGACTGAAAGCTCTGTTACCAAAATAATGCAAATAGAAAACAATGTGATCAAACAAAGAGAGAAAATCAGTTAAATACAAAATCACACTGGTTGCATCTGATCCTGTTAATGTGATATCCGTTTGAGATAGGTGTCGCTTCATTAATCCTTCCCAGAAGTTTAAAAAGCTCAGTGTTGTGGAAGCTACCTTACCCTGGTTTTACACCTGAGGGCCCTTCTCAGGCTGAAGACTTTTTTGAATTGTTTACTGTGATCGCTCATCCACACTGGAAACCTTAGATAACCTCCTCAAAACAACTGGACAAGTAGGGAAAGTTCGTTTTCAGGTCTGGGATTAAAAAAAAAAAAAAAAGTATTTCGATGTTGGCACCTATCATACTGCTTAATAATTCCCCCTTTGATTTCATCAGAATAACAACACATGGAAGAGCACTTCAGCAAAGGCTTATCACACATGGGAAAGTAAAAAAAAAAAGACATAATCCATCAATCTGTCCATCTACTGTATCTATCCCTGCATCATTTCCATCTGATTTATCCAGTTTAGGAACCAATACCGGCCAACAGTCAAGAGGTACAGCACACCCGTCATCACTCTCTCACAGGGCTCAAGATCTTTTAATATGACTTTCAGCACCTAATGCTTTCTCAACATTAATAATTCATTTATTTCTAACACAAGGCTGGAAAACATGTTTTTTTTTTTTTTTTTACAAGTTATTGTTTTGACTTCAAAATGGATACATAAGTGTACTGCTAGTAGAACATTTTAGTTTATGTGGGTCATCCGCATATTAATTATTTCCTATAAAACACCTCCTTCATAGCCATTTACAATGTCTGGTGGAATTCAACCACAAAACATGTAGTTGTTTTTGCATGAGAGGCCTTACCACATGAGGAATGAATTACTCAGTTATTTGGCAAGCGAGTAAAGATCACTTGAGAGTGGAGATAAATTAAGAAATGTCAACAAAAATCTCCAGAAAGATGTCAAAACAATATTCATCACAACAGTTCTGCTGAACATGCCAGGATAAAAAGGTGTTTCTTAGAAAAAGATGCGCTTGTATCACTTTTTTTTCATTAAAACATAGTCATAAATTGAGAGGGGGAGAAAAGATCAAAATGTTAATATAAGACGCCAGTAGCTTTCAGAGGGTATGAAGAAAGTGGGTAGAAAACCTTACAGTATCACAAGTGTACCAAGAGTGGAGACACAAGTGAGTGAATTTCACCCGAGCCTGAAAGGCGGCCTTGATCTTTGCCCTCCTGACACCTCGTTTGCCTCGAGGACGAGAGCAATTCATCAGGAGACAGCGCACGTCGTCCACCTACACCTCTTTTGACACTCCTCTTCCCTATTCATGGTGTCCTCTGCAATCTGTTGCATGTTCCTTTCATCTTGTGTACCTTTGAAAGTGGTGGTCGAGCAGCTGGTGTCGGGGGTCCACAAGCAGAGAGGATCATGACTGTCTGGCCCTTGGTGATTCTTACTGGAGCAATTGGGAAATTTACATGGAGGCGTTTAAACAATCTGGAAACAAAAAACAAAAACTGCGTGTGTAAATGTAGTATATTAGTTACATGAGCTGCAAGAGGAGAGAACCCTGTCGACATCTGCTGTTATTTTGTCAAACAGAAGAGGATCTTTCAATGTAGCAGAAACAACCAACTGGTTGACTTGTTCATTAAAGTCGCCATTTGACAAAATGGTTATTTTTGCGGCGCCAGTTCATCATATATAAAGTTAAAAATGTGTTTTGTTTTTTTAATAAAGATGAAATTTTAAATTTTTCCTGTTCAATTTTTGCGGAAGCATTTCTTTGAGCAGATGCCCTGACCTTACATTGTTCTTCTTCCGCGTGCAACCTCTCAGTGACATGTTATCTTTAATGCGTGTTACACCCTGTCATGACTCCCAGGCCTTCTCACTTGTCACCCTGTGACAGTAAAATGCACCTTCGTGGATGAAGTGACCTCTACATTCTCTTTTCTCTTGACACTTTGCATTCTCCACCTACGTAACCAAAGCCAGAAGAGTCACCACCCCTCACTTCCTTAATCCCCCTCCTCTCTCCTTCTCGTTTTCATTTTCTTTATAGTTCCCTTTGTTTCGCCCTCCTTTCCCTCTCATCTTCCGTGCCCTGCTCTTTCCGTCAGTGTCATCACCCCTGTTCTGCTGTATTTTCAGAGACGAGGCCCCAGATCAAAGAAAAAAAAAAAAAAAGCCTTCAGATGTTGAAACAGTTTGAAGCACAGAAATCCTAAAACTGTGATGCGATCTGGTGACTTTCCAGGACGTTAATCAGAGTATGATAATGGCAATGCTCCCTCTTTTTTCTACCATGGGGATAACCTGCACACAGACTTCTCATCCTTTTAGATGTATACCCAATGATGTGTTTTACCGCCCCATCCAACACACACGCACACGCACATATTGAAGTACATATGAGTAACAGCAAGCTGGACTCATCCTAATGTCATCTGGGATGTATGATAAGCCAATCAGCTTCAATTAAAGCACTCTAATGTGAGGCCCTGTATTGCTGATGCACAGTCACAGAAAAAAAAAAAAACAAACTCCAAAGTCTGACTCAGCAGACTAAATGGGCTGATAAGGAATAGCATTCTTTGAAACTGACTTATATCTACCGAGTAAAAGGCTGTCAAAAAGCTATCTAGACTTTAAAGCTCCAACTGGCTCAGCGGACAAACAACAGCAACATAAGTCATGAGCTGCATTCACTTAAGCTCTTAAGTCAAATTTTAAATGCTTCTTAATTTAAATCAATTCATCTGACCACCTTCTATGTCTTTACACACCCAAAATTAACTTCATTTGAAATGAAAATGAAAGAAACATTTGTTGGTATAGTTCTTTCTAACAGAGATCTTCACTGCAGGTCATTTCAAACATAGACTTAGTTGGTTTACACATCAGATGCCCTGCTGGGACCAGATCTCCAATGTAAGCAATTATCCTGACACACTCCATAAATATAGAAAACTCAATTAAAAAAAATAATGGAAAAAAAAATCTTCAAATGTTCAGTCTTTAAGGCTTTTTTTTTTACACTGCCAAATATGCTACAAATGTATTTAATTGTAGTTAATCCAATATATGTTGCTTTTTCACAAGACGGTATAAGAACATTTTTGACAAAAGAAAGCAGTTGTTGTTCATGCCTTTTTTTATACCAAATATCATTAAAACAAACAAAAGCTGAATATAATTAATCAAATTTCCCTTTATACTTTCAAACAGTTTGATAAACGACACAGTCTGTTTCTCATGGATGTCAATCCATAAATATAATGAAAATCCCTCTGTGGATAATTCGGAGGACTCTCACATAACATCCCTTGTTCAATCAGTCAAATGACTGCTCTGTAGTTAATTGGATCTCTTGTCCTTCACAGAGCCATTTTCTAAACAAAACCTCCTTCACTTTTTTTTTTTTTTTTTTAATGTCCAGCTACAGTCTGGATGAAAACAAGCCAAACAATAGCATTCAAATGTGAGACTGTTATTTTCCTGAGAGTTTTGTATCAAAGTGCTTCACTGTGCTGTAGAAAACAAAATGATGGATGGAAACATTTAATAGTCATTGGTGATGCTGCATACTCACAAAGCACATGATGGTACAGATGGATAGTGCCATGAGAAGAACCGAATTATACAGTCATTAAAGCCATTGATAAAATAGGTAAATAGAAGTCTGGCTTGTCTGCATTTGTGTACCAAAAGACAACTGAAGTACCAATGTACTCACAATGCCTCTGAGGAGGCGCAAAGATAATTATTTGAAATGATCACTTTAATATTATCAGCCACAGGGATTGGACAAGAAGACTGAGCATTACACCTGAAGGCATTATCACGACGGCAAATGTTTTGTGTGACGCAAAATTCCATTGCATAAGTTATGTTGATTTAAGAGTTAAGTTGGGTTTTTTTAACTCACAGTATTCAAGATCAAACCACAAATACATGCTCAACAGAAATGTTACAAAGTTGTCTTGTATTTGAAGTTTGTTCGAAACTGATATTTTTCTCCATATTAATGATGCTAAAACTACAAAAAAAAAATTCTTTTGAGCTGATTTAAAACATCCCCCCATCATTCATCATCAAATTCATTCATTTAAGGTGCAGAAGCTAGAGTTTATCTCAGAAGATACAGGAGGTGGTGGGGCTGACAATCAACTCCTCACATACACAAATACACCAAAAAGTAATTTAGAGTCACCAATTAACCTAACAAGCGTGACTTTGAATTACAGCTGTAGGCTGGAATACCCCAAGAAATCCCACACTACTACTACACAGAAGGTTCCACGCGACCCGATCTTCTCACTAAAGTATTGCCATTCTTTGTGTTATTTAACATGATTTATTGGGAAAACAAATAGTGTGATGCACCGCTGTTTACCAAGATAAATTTCATGAGAACAGATCCGATTAGACTGACACAATGGAGTCGAGAAACTGAACTATTGAAGAGACATTATAGTAGTTATGTCAAGCAATAAATACCTACATTTTGTGTACAAGATAATCTCGGGCAACTAACATCAGTGTGTGACAATAAAGACAACTACCTAATTGTGGCATCACAAAAAAAAGTTATACTACAATAAGTGTGCATAAATTATGATGACACCCATTGGAACATTAACTAGTGCGTGTGGTTATTGCAAAATACTCTCTTCCATGAAAATCATTCCAGTTTGAGATAAGGGGCTCCTACTCTGTCGAACTGCATTCACTGGGAAGAGGAAGTTGGAGCTTATGATTGATCAGGAGGTCACACCAGAGTCAACTCACTGCTCCAACAGATGATACAAAAGTGCTAATCGCACAAAACAGTGAAACGTGCATACAACACGAACAAAGTATCCATTTCGCTGGATTCATATTTTGTAATTTCTCTTTGGTGTTAGATTCAAAGGATGGCTTTATAAAGGTTTTCCATAAAATTGAAAGATGTGTACAGTTATTGTTAGTATAGAAATAATTACCAGCATACTCTGACTGTGTTGACAGTTTTGCAACTGGTTAAATATACTGTAAATACACTGTGAGACGAATATAATGACTGCTCAAGTGCCGCCTAATGCATCCTCAGATGAGGTTTAGTCTTCACATCAGAGATCAAATTCCCTTGCACATCAACAAAGTGATGTTGTCGTAGTACATTTTAGTTTATTGGTGCAGTCAGTCTAAAGCCTCATAAACAGTTTCACATGAGTGGCAAAGTAACTGTTAGTGTTTCTGCCACGCCACAGCAATACATCTCCTCTCATACAAACACAGCATGCACAGATACACACACACACACACACACCCCTTCGCGTTTTTTTAACCTAATTGTGAATTTAGACCTTAAACTAGATATTGACTCTTGAAAATATATCAATACTGAGGCATGCTCTCAGACCTTAGACCTCACAAAGAGGGTAAAGCAACGACACGCACGCACGCCAAACACGCACACACACACACACACACACACACACACACACACACACACACACACACAGAGTGCAGCATTTGTGTGTTTGATAAGACATCAGAGAGAGTTTATGTTAATTGTGTCGCTAAATTCCTGTCAGAGAGGAAATGCTTTTTATAACTGTGGCTCAGATGCCAGAGGTCCAACGGCATTAAAGTTGCGTGTCTATGAACAACAGGGGGCTATGCAGCAAAAGAAAAACAATTTCTTTTACTTTGTTTAGATGGCCACTAACCTGCAAACAATGTTCAGATGGTAAGTTTTGGTTTGTTGCTCATAGTTTGCACAACACGTATAACATGTCACATAGAATTGTTTGTATTCTGTGTTTGCCCTGTGATGGATTGACAGCCTCACTTAGCCTCTATAGAGATTAAACATTGGTTCTTTTTTTAAAATATTTGGTGGCCAAGTGTACAAGAAGTGTTTTTGGTGCTACTGTGAGGAGAAAACCTGCTCTGTCATCCACATTGATATTACAAGTCTGAACTTCTCTCTCTCTCTGGGTGTGGACAGTATCCATGAGTCAGAGTCAAACTGACACACTGTACAGGTGCACTGGTAATCCTTTGGGATACTAAAACAAATTTTCAAATGTGTGCACTCTGATGTGCTAGAAATGGACACTTTCACACCACACAACAAAAATAAATGTTAAAATTCACATATTTGGAGACCAACAAATAAACACTGGTCCACTGTCCTATGCTGCCACGGCTGTGCCTCATGGGGTTTCTAATTGGGCTTCCCAGCAGGGGCTAGCATACTTGTCCAGTGCCTTTTCCTGGGGGTCCCGCCCACCATAAAATAACAGTCCTTACTAATGGGAGGAATGCATCTCAAGTTACCTGTGGGTGTTTTGGACATGGCTGCCTCGTAAATGCATTTAGAAAAATGTGAACAATGCTTGTTTAATTAAACCCACACCCGGTTCAAGGAGGGATCTGGGCTAGGGAGCCATTTAGTTTACCCCATGTGGTTACACAGCGGGCAACTAAATAACATCACCTGTGTGCCCCACCTTTCTCTGCCTCTTTCTTCAGGTAATGTCAAGTGTTTGGGTTAGGGATGTTTGAAGACAAAAATAAAGATATAACCTTTGACACAAATGCATGTCATTCCAATTTTTAAGAATACATCATTAATTTTTAATCATACCTGTTTATAAGTTGTATTTAGTTGAAGGAGAGCTCATAAAGAAACAAATCTCATACACAATGTATATTTATTTATTTTAAACTAAGCTTATGCTATGTAAAATATTAGCTGAACGTTATGTGGTGTTTTCATTCCCAGAGATTTTCACAAAAAGATAGTATGGTGCAACATTTGTTATTATTATTTTCTTTAATATCCCAAGTGAGTCCAAATGATTTCAGATGAAATTGAAGTACACTGATCGTCTTGGTTTCACTTTGATTTATGCATTCACAGTTTGTGACATCCTGCAGCTTCTGGGTTCTTGGAAGTTCCCAGTTGATTCATAGCAGGGGCTACTACATGGTCAGTCCTTGTCCTGGGGTCAGTTAAATTTCTTGTTGGCCCATGGCTAGGTTTGCAATTAGATGTTTGGTTTGAATAATGAAAAAATAAAAATAGAAATAAACAAAACCCACCAAAAACTGTGGGAGGAATGTAAGTACCATTTTCTTGTCAGTATAACTTTGCCATGTCATTACTTTCCAGGTTTGTCAGACCAACTCTACATAATAGAAATGGTGACAACACCTTGAAATCACATTTGTACATTTTAGGGGAGTACCACAAGTACATACAGACCTGGATCTCACCAGCTCTCTGTGGCTACATAATCATCCCTCACCTGTCACCTCCTGGTCTCCATCAGTAGGAGAAGCTTCACACTGTGGAATGCCTCTTGCCATTTAAGCTCTATTACTACCTGCTGCTGCCCTATTCTCCCTGTCCTCTATCGCCTGGGGTTCATATTGGATAAGAGCCGTAAAGTTCTGCGTTTCATGGGGTTGGGCCGGGTGTAATTGATGGGAAGCAGGCCCCTCATTCCCAGCACTGTGGGGGGCTACAATCACAGGCTTGCCCTAGCCTTTGGGCTGCCCCAACAGGTGCTAAAGAGGGTCTAAAGAGGGCACTGCTGGAGACGATATCAGACACCATCAGAGTTCCAGGATAACAGCAAATAACACCACAGGAGGGGGGGCCCACACAGCGGCAAAACATAGTCACATATACAGTGAGGGTGTCTGTCAGGACTTGCTTATTTCAGAGAAAAACATTGTGAGAAAAAAAAAAAAATTCAGGCAAATAGATGAAAAAATATTACAGGAGCTGACATCTCAGTTTTTCCAATGTTTTTAACTTTATGGAATCAAAAGAATCTTTCAGTTCATTTAAAGTTTTATGGCATAAAAACCGATAGAAATAAGAAAATAATGGCTTTTAGCATTTATATTTGTTGTTTTCCCTCAAATACCAGCCTCCATAAATATAGTTGTATAAACAGATATGATGTACAGTTTTTTTAACCAGGGGCCAAATAAACATATTCAAAAATGTTTATTTTCATTTCCTGAAAATGAAAGCAGGTGTTGCCACATTGTGCTTCACATCCAGCGCAAGCACAAACTCACACACACCTCTTCATCCCTGACCTCAGCCCAAACTTGTCCTTCCACAAACTACACTGGTCGAGAAAAGGCCTTGGTTATTTACACACCCAATGAAAACAAAGAGGCTACGATTCAGGATGTGTCAGCAAACTTGTCATTAGCATGAAAGACAGCTCAGAACCAACAGAGAAGTGCTGGTAGTAACCTTTCATCTGGGGATCAGGGTGTTTAAAGAAGTGTTAAAGTAACAGCAGAAAGAAACAATGTACAGTAAGTAGTGTCAATATGAGAGGGCAGGGTCCTCCCTCTGTGTACTTAACTAAGCTTATCTATGTGTAAGTGAGGAACATGTACAGGCATGTGTGCGTGTGTGTGTGCGTGTGTGCGCATGTGTGTTTGCTCACATTTTATACCCATGTGTGCGTAAATCTGAGTTGGATGGAGATGTTCACCCTTTTGTAGGTTGCATGTGTGAGAATATGGCTGATTATTCCTATGTGAGTGTGAGTCTAAAAAATAATGCATGTAAGAGTGTGTATGGTGTATGATTGCAAATTTGCATATACGATGATGTGGGAGTGCATGTTGTGGCTCTGCACCTACATTTATGTGTGCCCGCATCTGTGTGTGTGTGTGTGTGTGTAGGTGTGGATGGATGTTGATCCACCTGAAAGCCAGTGTGACAGTACAAAGCTCTGTTGGGGTGTCCAGCAGGTCATGTTGAGTTAGAGCCAACAGCCTGATGAAAATCACTGTCAGTTATCTGTGCTGTCACGAACATACAGCTTGGGTTGAGTCGGGGGCAATGTTGGGACAAAACAGCAAACACTGTCCAATGGAAAATCCTGTGTGTGTAATCAACCCATGCTGACCTTTTCTTCTAAAGGCATTTAATCAAAATGATCTACAGCTGAACCTGACCTTTGACCTCAGAGTAGAGGTGATAAGTAAGTGGTTAATCTGATACAAGCAAAAGATAAGAGATCAACATAAAAAGAGAAATTAGAAAACTATTTACAGGAACAGGAAGTAAAACAGCAAACACTTGAAATCACTTGTTTGTCTTTTATGACAATTTCTAAACAAAGCAATCGGATATTAAAGGTGGCACTATGTTGTAGTGGTTAGCTATGAAACATCCCAAGATAACCTGTGTTTGATTGTGAGATGAGCCTTTTAGTCTAAAGTTTGTATGTCTTCCTTGTGCCTGTATGGATTTTGTACTCTGGGACTCTCTCTGTCTAAAAGCTCACATGTTAGATTAATTGCTAAGCAATCCATTGTTATAAACGCATTTGTCTTTTTTACTGTTTGTACCAGAAAGATTGGCAACCTGTCTAGGGTGTCTCCTGCCTGTTTCCCATTGTGAGCTACGATTGCTTTTAGCTTGATGCAAACCAAGAGTGATAGAGCAGCGTAGACCAGTGGTTGGACAACAGCACATAGTAACTAAGTACATTTAGTCAAATATTCAAACACTAATTGGTCAATTTATACCACTTTACACCGCTTTTCGGTTTGTAGGTACAGCACGATAACAACCACATTGTCTGAAAATCAGCCAAGTTATTCTCAAATGTGTGATTCATTCAAGCATCAGTTTGAAAAACAGATGTTACTTGGTGAATGTGCTGTTGTGAAGAGCAAGTATATGAATATAATTCATGAACAAAGTGGCTCACAGATATTGGAAATTGTTTGATGAGCAACTTTGTAGAGGATCATCAAATTCTTTGACTTTTCTGTCAAACAAGTTCCACATGCCTCACTGATACCTTCCCCCCTTCCTGCTCGGGATCAAATTCACAACCTTTGAACCCATTGGCCCTGGATCATCTGTACTATTTATCTAATACAATTTAGCCCACTTTTGGAACCGTGAAATGTTAAATGTAAATATAAATATAAAGACAACGTGTTTGATACTCGTGCTCATGCTAAAAGAACAAGGAGACAACAACATAAAAAACAAAAAAATAAAGGCTTTAAGAGATTTGGAAGATGAAAGCATAAGGACCCTGAGGGTATCTTCCCCTGATAAAGATTTTTTAAAAAATCATCCCTGAGCCACTTGACATTTTGTCTCTTTCTGCTCATATAGTACAATCGGCTTCGGAAAGACCCAGAGGGAAACGTTTGGGTTTCCTGTAAAATCAGTTTCTTATTTATTCCCACAAAGTGACTTATGCCTGATGCATTAACCTCGTTCTTCAAGTTGAGCAGCATTGCTCATTTCACCCATTAATTATATGGCTGCACATGATACAGGTAGAAACTCCACGTGAATTGTGTGGTTAATGTTTATTTTAAAAGACAGGCGTTACACATGCAATACACCTGCAGATGTTTTCACTTCAACATTTCCTTCTTAGTTGACTCTAAAAGTTATGCACATTAAAGAAATAAAGGACAAAACCTATTATGTAATTCCTTTTTGTGCTGCTAACCGTCGAGTCAGCATTTCTAAGTAATGCATTTGTACTTTCCTCTGTCAGGAATTTTTTTTTTGTGGTCCATTAATTATTTAGCATGCTGTTTAATTCAAATTATTCAAGCTCTTACACGTCTTAATCTCCTATCTGTCACTGCAAACATTAAGGAAGAGCCTTGAAGCAGGTTTTACGTGAGCAATCACCTTTTCTTCTAAGCTATAATTATTCTACCATTTCCATTCAAACACATCTTTTTGTCAAAGGGGTCTCAGACTCAATTAAAATTCCAGCTCCTCAGCTCAAGACTTCTCACACCAACAGAAGTGTAATACAACATGAGTTGTTGTCAAAGTGGCTCTGTATCCAGCAGCACCGTTAACGTATCCATAATTCTTGACACGGAAATTCATCCTATGCATTCTTAGCCCGGGAGAAGGATTGTTCTGAAGCATAAATTGAGCTTTTCATGTTCTGACATTGTTGCACCTCAATACACGTATCGGCTAAACTGACTTGGATCTAACAACACCCCAGCCTGCTGTGCCAAAACTATTTCTTCCTCCAGTATTCCTGCTGGCAGGAAACATTCATAGATGCATAACAGCCAAAAGAAATACCAAAAATTATCCCAGCTCGCCCTAACAACTTGATCATGTCCTTAAATGACATCGATAACTGATCATTAGTTCTGGAGAGTTAATATTATTTTAGTGTTGGCTCCACATCTCTGAGGTATTCAGCCAGAGGGAAACTAGATCCTCATACTGGCAGAAGAATTAATGGGGGATATACCATGACAAGCAATATGGCAACATAATAAACCTGACATTTTGAAATTAATTTTTATTTGCAGATGACTACATCTTTTGGAAGCATTCCAACAGGATGTTGCAAAAGATTAGACTCATTTAAAAGCCTCATAAAAGATCAGCTATGAGATTTCATTTCTTAAATACACTAGAAGAATGAATTTTGTTCTGCACATCTACACTACACTCTCTACAAGCGCTCCACATTTAACATCTGAAGCATCATTATATATATCATGTCAATCTAAAGTGAGTGCTCCAATCATAGCAATCAATTTGGTACAAGATAAAGTGCTAATCTGTTGTATAAAGGAGAAATAACATATTAAACAGATCATAGCCTAAAAGCTTTTCATGACACTGTCAGTTGAAGACTTTTCTCTTAAAATATGGAGCACTTGATGATAATCCCACAAAAGCAAGACCTCAAAGTTCTAGGTTTTTCCACAACTTATCACAAGATGGTACTTTTCAGAAAGTTGTTTGAAACCACACTATTTCATGAAGCATTCGGGTTTATCTTAATCACAAATATTAAATTGCATGGATGAACTGAAAGATCTTTGCAAAACTGGTATATTTGTTCTCTCTTGTCACATGTGAAGGCTTGAATTATGAAGCCACCCCACTTTGTGCTGGCCACATATAACTTCAAAAGAAAACATTCCATCTCTTTTGCAGATTACGTGCCCACCTTTAAATTTTAGATTCGAAAATGTACTTATATTGGCATCTTTGAACGGTGAGAAGAAGCTCTCTTACCCAAAGGACACGAATGCAAGCATAGGGAGAACATGCAAGCATCATACAGAACTAGTAATTTCTTTATGTCAAACAAATAAATGATAAGTCACAACATTTTTTAAACGTATGTCCAGTTATACACAATCTGAAAAGCTTGTTTGATCCTACTCCTTCTTTTAAATCTGAGTTTTATTCCTGAATCCTATAGAAAAGTATCCCAGACAACTATTTGACTTGTAAACATCACACTTAAAACAAACTAGCGCTTAGAGTACAAAACAAGCATAAATACCAGGGGGGAGAACAAAACAAGTTACGTAACTGGATGGTTTGAATCTCCTTTTGTCTGAACCACTGTTGTTGACAGTTGTTCTCTTTTATACAAAACCTCAGTTATTCTTCAGTCAAACTAGCTGAAGATACAATCTCTCACTGCATGGACTTTCTTACACGTTCTCCCAACATGCTCTGTTCCTGACTCTCGTAAATATTCCCACACATTTCTGTCTCCACCAGTCACCTCAACCATGGAGGTAGGATATGGAGGGAAAACCCTGTGGAATCCCCACTTTCTGTGTGGCCAGTGAACCCCAGTTTAAGGTCCTCAAATATACTGCCCGCAGCCTCAAAAGATAGCTTTTCATCTTTGATCAAAATATATTTTCATCTCTTTTTTTTTTCCATACAAAAGAAGAAATTCAAACAAGGTCCCTAACCACATTGCAGTTTTTTCTTTTGTTACTATAATAACACAGACTATATGAGACCAGAAACAGGCTAGACCACTAAGTAGCCCCCACTGGCTCCTCTTAATAATCTGAGCTAACTGATGGAGACAAGCCAAAGTGGGGGAAGGAGACTGGATCCCCTGTTGGAACCAGTGTGGCGTGGTGAGTCTCTGAGTTCGTATGTGCTTCCCTCACTGGAGGAAATGCTTCTCCTCTGGAGACTGCAGCGCCATTAGCACAAAGACGGAAACTGAGCCGCTTTGATTTCCTGACTTCCCACTGCTGAGGAAATGGCCAGACGAAGTCTGCAAATCAGACAGATAGAAGGACTGCATAAAGGAACCATGCAACTGTGTGGTTTGTGGTTAGAGACACTCAGCTAAACAAACAAGTCAACTCATAATACTGGCCTCTATATTCACTTGGAGTTTCCGCAACTGAAGAAGATAATTCCAGAAATATTGAATTATACCTCTGTTACATCTATTTGTCATTTTTATTAGTAAATTTTTTTTAAACTCTAGTACATATAAATGAAATCTGTCATTATTATGTATATACAAACATACAATACAGCCACTGTCTTTTGTAGCTGCAACCTACCTAATTCAAATAAATTGGACACGATCAGGCATCTGTGAAGCTTCTACACAACCTTTTCATGTGGATCAAATGTGTTAGAGAGCTTAGATACTCCATGGGCAGGACTGAGATACACAACACAAAGTCTTTGCTCTGATTCGTTTTGTAACGGCAGTGAAGAGGAAAGACCACTTTGGCAGCCAATAAAGCGTTAGTTATATAAAAGCCTCCATGAGCCACATTAGCCCTCATAGTGCTAACTTTACAAATAGTGTGTGATAGAAGGGTTTGGCTATTTATCACCCATCTCCTGTGCTGTGATGATTTAACACTCCAGCATGCAGTAATATTAAACA
>OMNM01065029.1:11885-27222 GCA_900302745.1 Parablennius parvicornis | reverse complement strand
ATCAACACCCAGGAGAAATAGGAAAAACAATCCAGCCTTTGGCGTCTGGGTGTCTGGGGGCATTCAATTGTAGATAAAATTGTTTTTGGTCAGGGCGAGCTCGATTTCTCTTGTCCTTGAGTGTTCTCTGGTCTCTATGCCATTTTTTTTTTAAACAAAATGTGGCCCTTCTTAACGTTCCAGCAGAGCTCTGAACTTCTCCAAGTTGGCTTCCATTCCACGTATACATTCAAAAGTTGCATCCTGCTTACTTTTGAGCTGTGACTCTTCCTTACTTCCTTTTTGAATAAAGTTTGTTTTAGGTGATAACACGGCCAAACTAGTAGCTGTTGTAATTGCATGATGTTTTTCGGTCAGTCTGATCCACTCTCTAAACGCGGCGTGAATGCACCCTAACCAAATGAAGCTACAAACACCCCCCTATTTAGTCTTGATCTTGATCTTCTTTTCCTGCAACAGTTCATGATCATTAGTCTCTAGTTGAAGCCGGAGGTTCATAGCCCCTCAGTTCATTCATCTGCCTCCATCAGAAGACAGAGCTTGTCTATTGGTCGATGAATCGTGGTAGTTTTGGTTTTGATCAAAACACTTCTTACAAGGCCATTGGTGTCTGGAAAAGTCTTTACAACACGTCCCATAATTCAGGAGTTTCTTGGTGCCGTGTTGTCAACATTGAGAACTAGATCTCCACAACCCAAGTTTCTCTTCACGCTGTTCTATTTTATTTTCTGCTCCATGATTGGAAGATATTCCTTCGTCCATCTTTTCGAAAAGAGATCTGCCAGGTACTGTAATTGTTTCCATCTCTTTCTTGTAATCCTCATCCTTTTCAACACGTACCTGATGAAACATTGCCTCGGTGTTGTGACAGCAATTTGTTTTTGCCGAAACCTCAGCAGAAATCTAATAATGGTGTTTGTTAAGTCTGATTCTTGAACGAGATCTTTCTTCAGGGATTTTCCTTCATATGATGATGTGCAGTCAAAGAGAACTCCAAGTTTGTGCTTTCATTTGTGGTAAACACCATGATATGGGATGTACCACACTCGTCTATCTCGTTTGTGAAGCTGCTGAGGTGAAACTTTTTCTGCATAGCCCTTTTTGAGAATGTCTTTCATAAAGGTTTTGTATTCTTCAGCAGAGACGTCATTCTTCCTGATTTTCTTCATAAGGTGTAGTGTGCGCTCTTTTACCAAGACGTAGTTGTCTGACATAACTGTGTCTTTATCCCTGAGAGGCAGTAGGAGACGATAATGACCGTTGTGAAGTGATGCTGAGCTCGACCCAATCTCCATAAATCATTTATCCTCAACTGACATCTCATTTTTCTCCTCATACTAGCTTTCAGAGAAATGCTGGTTGTATTGTCTGATGAGAAGGGCTTTTATCTGAACAACTGAGATCCAGTTAGCTGACACTGAAATAGGTCCAAAATATTCTGCAAAGCTCCATCCTTTGAGTGGTCCAGCAACCACCAATAAGGTCTGGACTGCATATGGTCCGTTTCCTCGACTGTTGATGATATATAATACATACTGTATATATTCTAAGGCTCCATTGCCTGAGGAACATCAGTATCAATAAGGAGTTCAACGTCTGCTTTAATGTTCCTTAACTTGATGTTGTTGAGGTACTTCCAGTTTGTCCAGTCAGCTTCTATGATGATGTTTCTTTTGATACAGGAATTTTGTCTTGAGTATAGACTTTAGGCAAGTCCAGGTAAACCTGTGCATCCAGGTCTCCTACCTCCAGTCCTCGCACCTCGTAGGTCTTTGCAGGCTTCTCCTGTCCCATGGTTCGCAAAAGAACCTTTGCTTTGCATCCTCTTACACTCTGTTTATTCATCAGGTTCTCTGTGCAGAAAGTTGCGGTGCTCCCAGGATGGAGGAATGCATACGTTTGAATATACTTGTTTTCTTAACTCTCACTGGAACGATTAGCAGTGCACAGTCTCTTCCGGCCTCAGTTGCATCACCTGATGAAACCATAGCTCTGCTGATTGGAGTTTCTGCCAACTCAGGAGGAACCTTCCATTGAGTTTCCTGGTTTGATGGTTTCATAGTTTGAACATGAATTACAGTAGGATGTTTCCTTTCACAAATCTGACATGTTAATCTTCTTTTGCAGTTTATGCTTAGATGACCTTTTAATAAACAACCAAAACAATATCCATGACTTCTTAAGAACTCAACTTTTTGGTTATGTGACTGAGTTTTGAAATTTGAGCAGTCAGTCAGAGCATGTCTTCTATCACAGAACCCACGTGAAGTAATGATTGTACTGGCTTTATTTTGAGAATATGATTGTGGAACCATTGGTTGTTTTACTTTGTGATCGGATGTTTCTGTGTTCACTCCTGTTGAAGTAGCAAAGCGGCTGTTTTTGCTTCTGATTTGCTTTGAGCCAGGTGGATTTCTTGCAATAGACCTATGGGTGGTTTATTCCAGCATGTCTCCAAACAACGGATCCAAAAGCATTTTAGCTTGTTTTTCCATGATCTCCACAAGATGTTGAAACTTTACTCTTCTGCCGGTGTTCTGTTGTAGTTTATAAGCTGTGGTTCGTCACTTCTCCCAGAGTTTGTGGGGTGGTTTGGATTAAATCAGTTTTAGATTTGATGGAATATCAAGTTCCTCCATATACTGCAAGTCCTGCATTACATTACAGCATCCTCTCAAATACATTGCGTATGCATGTAGCATTTTTCCATCTTCAGCTCTAATTGCTGTGCAGGTCAAGGCTTCATCCAAATAAGCTCCACAAATTTTTATGCAATTACCAAACAAATGTTAAGAGGCGTTCTGCTTCAAAATAACCCATTTTCACATATGTGTAAACAGATGTGAACCAAGTCTCTCTGCAAACCAGATGTGAATTGTTCCAGATAATAAAGTTGGTCTTGATTATATTTAGTCTTGCCTTCAATCAAGTGTTCAAAAGCATGTGTGAATAACTGATATGTATGATATGATCAGTAGAGTTTACTGTTTGATTGGGATTTTTAGTTTGGATTTTAACATTTTTGTTTTGAAGTGTGCTCTCATTCCCAGGTGTGTTTGTGTCCCTTGTCAGTTGATTTTCAGGAAAACTCCACACTGCTTTCTGGGATTGCACTAAGTTTCACAAATTCCACACCACTTTCCATAGTTTCATGTCTTTGTTGTGAATCATAATATTCATTCATGTAATCGGTTTGAGCTTCATTGTCCACGTCACTACTTTTAAGAACATTTATTTTGGCATTTGATGCTGCAAGTTCTGCTTCTAGGTCCATTTGTTCCATCCTGGTCTTCAGGATCTTTGCATCTTTGTTTCTTCCAGTTATAGTTGATGTTTGTTCATTAAAGCTGCTGCTCTAGCGATCAACGCTGCTTGCTCAGCCTGAGCTCTTTATAAATCTGAGGAGAGTGAGGAGCATCTGGAGGTCTTTGATCCAGTTGAAGAATGTCTTGATCTTTGTGACACATTTGAAATGTTGTCCAATATTTAACTGTGCAATCTCCTTTTCCCACATTTCCAGCTCTTTAATAATGTAATTGATTGGATAATCTAGGTTCATACCAGTCAACACAGAACGCATATCCGAACTGGAGGGTTCTGCAACCAACGAGTCCAGCATCACAGCCCTGGAGAAGTGGTGCACAGATCTTATGGAAATGAATAAGGGCTGCTAAACATAAGCTAATAGATCTTGAGAAGCATTCGAGACACTATAATAGTGGAATCACCAGCCTACTAAAAAAGGCTGAGAAGGGAAATCCAACTCCGTTTGCTGCTGAGCTCCTTGCTATCAGTCTTAGGAAACAGTCTTCCATTGCTCCATTAGTCTTGGGCGGAGTTGACCATCACATCTCGCTGTATGTGGGAGATGTGGTTTTGTTTTTGGCTCACACATAAGGGAGTACCCTTTACTAGGACTTATTGAAAAATTTGGTGAAATCTCTGACTTCACTGTAAATTGGAATAAAAGTGAATTCATGGCCCTTACTGTTGAATTGGATCCAAAAAATGTTTAAACCTGGCATTTAAAATTG
Organism: Parablennius parvicornis; assembly: GCA_900302745.1. NCBI lineage: Eukaryota > Metazoa > Chordata > Actinopteri > Blenniiformes > Blenniidae > Parablennius > Parablennius parvicornis. Next base: position 23,188 of record OMNM01065029.1, on the reverse strand, counting down.
TTACTGATAAAATCAAATACTTAGAAAAGACAATTCTTAAATACCCTAATTTTATTTTTAAATTGAATTTCCTCTATATAATTGAAAAGTAATAATCCAATATTGAATCCTGGAGAACATTACCATCGTCTCTGATAAGTCGCATAACACGATTAAAATGGGAACTCTTCCCAAATTCCCAGGAGTTTCAAAGTGCATCATACTTCTAAAAAAAATGTTTTTCACACCAAAATCAATTGGTGGCCTCAGCTTTCCAAAGTTCCGCCATTACTACTAGGCTGCAAACTGTAGAGCATTGTATTGGCAAAACGCTCAACAAAGTAAAAAGACTTCTTCCACCCCGTTTTGCTTTGCAGTTGAACAAAGTCATCCGAGCTGCTCTCTGCCAGCCCTCCTCTTTTCTCCAGCTCAGCCCCTAAAATTCATTGCTGGAAATAATTTTATAGTTACGGACTCTCTAAAAATGTAGTATTAAATAAGAAAATCATTTAACCTGCATGAGATCTCTACCTATACCCATCTCCATCGAAACTTCGCTTTCCCACCCTCACTGTCTGATAATGCTTTTCTGTTCTGGGAGAACAAGGACATCATCACTATTGGGGACCTTTATCTCAATAAGGCTTTTGCCACCTTTGCTCAGCTGAAATGGAAATGCACACTATCAGATATGCACTTCTTTCATTATCTGCAGGTTAGAGATTTTGTCCATTAAAAACATTCCTCACTTCCTGTCAGTGCCAGCTCCCAATGAACTGTACACTGGTTTGAATCAACCCGCTGACTCTAAAGGTTGTTTTATGCTTAACGCGTCCACGAGCCACATACGGCTTCGTGCAGCTCTGTTCGTGCAGAACATCACTGCTCCGTGCACCTCCAAATTTTTCTGATTACAAAAAAGTGAAGATGAAGAAGAGGCAGACTGAAGACTTGGTTTAAAGATACTAGAAAGCATAAAGCTCCAAGACACTGACAACACAAGATTTTACTCCTTGATGGTGATTTGCTTCAGTGTCAGACTTCAACTGAGGGAAAATTAAATTCGAAGCGATAGTTGCATCAAACAGATCAAACTCAGTGATTCACTGTCCAGAACTTAGTACACCTGTGCATAATACATGTATCCACTGTGGCCTGGTGGTAGAGACTCTGTCTGATAAGATATTAGGTCCTTGTTCAATCCACTTGGGAGAATTTCTTTCAAGAATTAATTCAAATATGGTATTTTATTTGATCGGATATTTCCCAGTGGATGATTAACTTTTTTAGCATTGACCACACAGGATCGCCACCTTTGATTTACCTGTGTTGTTGTGGAGAATTGTGAGAATGTGTGTGGTTGTCTGTGGTTGTGTATGTGCTTGTGTATATGTACCCTGCCCTCGCCCACAGTAGGCTGGGATAAGCTCCAGCACCCCGCGACCCTGAATTGGATAAGCGGAAAAGAAGATGGATGGATGAAGGGGTGGGATTTAATAAGTGCTTCTTACCAATTCTTTTGGACATGGAACCTAATTATATTCTTCTGCTGTATTTATTCACTATTTGAGTGGTGAAATATCTTTAGTTTTGTGTGGAGTGCACTTTTAACTTGATCATGATTTTGAGCATGTCCAAAATAAGATGATTTAAAAAAGAAGAAAGAAAAAGTATAACTAAGTCCAGCTTCAATAGATCAGAAACAAAGTCTTTACATTACTGTTGTGTAAAAAGCACCCTCACACATTCTTCACTTGGTTTCAGATGAGTCCACTCAAAGCTTAACAGATACACTTTCTGTTGATGTTTGACATGAGTTACTGCATAATGTATACCCACTATATAATGTCATATAATTTAGGAAAAAACTAGCATTTTCTGTACATAATGTATCTTTTTCAACAGTGTCTTCTGCAGACCTCATGATGGAGGGAGCGCACGTGGCATTAGCTGTTCTTCTCTCCGCCGTCCTGCTCATCATCCTTATTATTGGGATCAGCCGCTTTTCTAAGTAGGTAGCCACTGGAATATCATGACAAATCACAATGTGTTTGGTTTAATGTGCACAATAATTATTCACTTATTTGGCCTCCTTTGGTTAAAATTCACCATGGGATTTAGCATCCTGAAAGTACACAAAACAGATAAAAAGTAGAACGCCGGGGAAAAAAAATTGGAAATAAAGAATAATTAGGTGGTGGGGCTGCTGGAGCATCATCTTTTGTAGTTGTGGAGCTCTATTCGGGAAAGGCATTGTCTGCTACACAGAACACACTGATGAATGCTTGTGGAAGTTGCGCCCACTTGCTGGGCTGCAGAGATTTCAGAGTGCATATGGCACGTTTCAGCAGGGAGCTTATGCCATCTCGTCTCTAAGGTCATGTGTTCGTGCATGGTGGCTCTCCAATTGACCTGATTGTCAACCAGTTGCCAGGAGTCAACATTGATCTTCATTCCTACTAGTTCTCTTTTGAAGCATAGATGGGGATGGCCAATTGGGTGCCTGGCCTGAGGAAGCTCGCCGTACAGGATGTCTTTCCAGATGTGACCTTTACCCATTCTACAAATGTGACCAAGCCAATGCAGTTTGCTCTGTCTCATTAGACAGTACCTGCTTGGGAGACCAGCACAAGATATACATCAGTGTTTGTGACATGATCTTGTCAGGTGTAACCCATAATCCTGCGGAGGCTTCTCAGGTGGAATAGGTCGAGCCTCTTCCCTTGCTGTGAGTAGGAAGGCAGCTTCAAGTTGCTCCATATTCTGGAAGTGAAACGCCAAGTGTTGTGGCTGCTTTTCCCAACCTGATGTCTGACTTGGCATCCAGGGAGAGGTTGACCGTCACAGTAGACGCAAGATAGTTAAATTGTGGACAACTTCCAGCTTTGGGTTGTCAATGAAGATGGAGAGAGGACACAGCATGCCTTGGCAGAGAATGTTTGTTGATAGAGAAGCCAAGTTCCTTACTGGTGAGGGAAAAGCAACCCAACAGAGCCTAAAGGTGTTGTGCTAAATGAGCCACACCTCCAGCATCATCTGCAAAAAGCAAGTTTCTGATAAGAATGCCACAGATCGTTGTCTTGGCTTTCAATTTTGAAATGTCGGCCATCTGTGCAAGTACGAGGGGGAGGATCCCCTCTGGGGCATGTGTAAAAGCATCAGGGAGAATAATATACCGGGTATAGCACAGTACAGCATTTGTGGTCATTTGGTACAATGGGGCAGCAACGGTCAAAAAGACATTGCTTCAGCAGCTCAGGGGAAATGACGGTTTCCTGGGCCTTTCCCTGGCTTCAGTTGGTTGATGGCATATCTCAGCTCGTACATGGTTGGTTTGGCATCAGGATCATTCAGTGGAGGAAGGCTTACAGTGGCATCTAGAGCTGAAGGTGTTACAATATTCTGCCTGTGTAAAGTCTGCAATAGTGCTCCACTCATCTCTCTATTTGGTGAGACTTGTCAGTAAGGAGAATGTCGGATATGGCTTTGATAAGAGCAGAATTGCTTGATATAGGCCCCAGCGCCTTCTTTATACTTTCATGATAGCCATAAGCATTCCCAGTGTCTGCAGCTTGTTGGATGCCGTTGCTCACCTCGACCCAATACTGATTAGAGCAGTATATAGCTGTATTGTGTTAGGCTTCTAGCCATGAACAAGGCAATAAGGTCATTGACTGTACAGAGTCAAGGTATATCGTTTTGCCTCTATAATGGGTATCATCAGTGTGGGCTGTTCCTCAATCCAGTCAGGGGACCTCCTTTCTGCTTCCCAAAGGTGTCCCCAGCAGCAGGATGAACGTAATCTCTTGGGGTTTGTGTTTCTGCAGCAGAGGCTGAGACAGCAGATGCTTTGTAAACATTCTGGAAGGTTTCTGAGAACCTTAGGAAGGGTAGTGGCATAATAGATGCTAGACTGGGGCTGAGGTCCATGGAAGGCAAGTTGTAGCCTACTCAGCATGCCAGCATGCTCCACACATACTGTAGAACAGTAGAGGCCAGGAAGAATGACAGGACCGTTACGTTCTGGTTTCTACTGTGTTGCAGGAGTTCCCAGGATAGTGACAGGATTTGCCACAAGGCTGATGATCTGTCTGGGTCTACTCCTTTAACCTTAGAATATCTAAAACCACCCACAGAGCAGTAGGAATATTTTCCCCATAGCTATCACCCTAGACAGGTGCTTCCACTCTGGGTCAGAGTGGAGCTGGGAATGATGCTGATTATGGAGGCACTCCACTTTTTCAGTCTTCCTAGCCAGGAGACTCACCATTGGATGCAGTTTAATGTCATGCCCAGGACAGTTGCTCATTATTTTTAATATAAAGTGCATAATGGAAATGTTGCTATTCCAGGTTGATGAAGAATGATCCAATTTTTGCAAGTTTGTATTGTTAAGCATCTTTTATATTCTGTTTTGTGCAGACATTGAGGAGTGATACGCAGTTCTGACTGTCTGCACAATTTTCATTTACAAGAGAATGTGTGTATAGTACAATAGAGTCTGTTTCTATGTTTGCTTTTAGGATTCACAGGAAACCACTACGGGTCTCTGCCTCTTCTAACTTACCTTACGAAAAACTCACTGGAGAATCTACACTGAGCAGCACTGATTATGAAACAGTGGTGAGTCAACAATGTGTTCAGATATGAAGATTGTTTTAACTTTAGTTCAATAATACTTTTTGGGGCTCTAATTCATACTGCCATTTTGTAGGCCATAAAGTGAACCATGAAAAAGTGCCCAGAAAGTGATTTTCATTCCCATGTCTGGGCACTACTTTTTAATGCATTTTTGTGTAGACTATACCCTATGGGCTTTGGGTTAAACATTCTCCGCACAATATCCTGCAGTTTTTTGTCATAAGTCACAAATCTACATAAATACAAATTTAAAAAACTAAAATTCTGTAGTGTTGAATTCACCTGTTTTATTCATCAGCATTCATTTTATCGTCACAAAACCTCTCACAAATTATCAGTTATATAACTATGATAACATTTTAGACAAGTCTTTTATTATTATTACCATGAAATGTGAATTCATACCCTGAAGTCTTGCAAATTTGTGGAAAAACACTTCTTCAACTAATGTCATATTAATTATGGGGAACTTTGCCACGCAAACACACACACACACACACACACACACACACACACACACACACACACACACACACACACACACACACACAACAACTCAGACGAACAACATAATGCTTATGACATAATCTGAGTGCTCGAAAAAATATAAAAGTGACAGGGAGCCATTTTTAGGTCACGTTACACGAAACATTCGCTCTGATTTGGTGTCAAAGGTTTCAGCGGTTAGATGTGATATGTAAGGTCAGATCATTACAATTGTAGATATTTTGACGCCCCTGTCTTTCTGGTCGATGGTGCACAACATACATGTTTGATTTGAATATCCTTCTCATTTCCCACAAGGAAAACACAGAGTCAAAAAGGAGATGAAAATGTGTTGCCTACAGTCGTAACCGTGTCTTTATTGAAGGGAGGATCGTAAAGAAAATGTCATCACTGAATCATCTAAATAAAATGCAGAACTGCCCATGTCTCACCCTTTAACAGACGGGTCAAAAGGCAGAAGTAGCAATAATAATCAAAAATGTTTGCAGCAAATATAGTAGTCAATTCATTATGAACAGGTTATGTTGAAGAATGGATATTGAAAATGATAGAAAAATGTGTTTGCAGCAGATCAATATGCATGAATTCAAAACTAACAACAGCTATGATATATATAATTTTGAACTGATCTTTATGAAAGTAGTTTACAGGTTAAAGATGCGGACAAGACGCAAATGAAAAGAAAGAAATTCACGAATAATGATGTTTGTACATGTTACTTAGGCTTGTGTCTGCAGACGACCTTTGCAAAGTAAAAATGGAACTCGACAAAAAATGAAATAGCTTTCAAAGGGTCCTAATCTTATTGGCATTTTGAGGACATGGATATGTCACAGACACAGTTTTGTTGTTCGTGTTTGTGATGTCTGGAATAGGTCTTATTGTTGTGGAGAGTGTATAAGTCCCCAGTTCTTCCAGTTTTGTACTGCTCCGCTGTATGGTGTCTGCGTACCCCAAATTCTGATGGTGTGCAGTCATTTGTCACTATCCATCCTATATATAATAAGTGTAGACTACTTTGTTGTATACCATCAATTGTCAATGTCAAGTCCCTGTAGTGTTTGTAGTTGTGAGAAGGGCTACACAGAGACAGAGTAATCTTTGGCATGCTTTCCATCTTTTTTCAACATGGAAGAACTCTACATACACCTTTGTGTCTGGAAAGTGTATTGTAACCTAACAACATGTCAAGAATAACGAAATACATGTAATGCTCTCATTCACGACAATATGCACATTTTGGTCAAATTTTGTTAAATGAAGTGGTTTGTTACTGTTTTGGATTTTTGCCTGTGTTTACATTCAGCTTTCTCTATTGGACTGCTTTCTGACGTACCAACCACCCAATTAACTGATTAAACCTTCCCCTGAGACTAAGTGCTGTGATTGGATGGAACAATAACGAAGATACAAGATGCGGGCTGCTGGTTGGCAATTCTCTAAAAATGCCCTTTTTGTAACCCATTGCCTCTTTGTCCAACAACAGCACTAACTGTGGTGAGGATAATCTGCCACTGGCACTGCATGCAAGCGTGTGTTTGTGCGAGGGTGTGTGTCGGTCACGAGAGAGCTCAGGGTGACCATTGTGACTGTCCAAGGGAGCACTGTCAAGACAAATCACTTGACAATGCTGAGGCTGGTAAAACAGGCATTTAGAGACACGCACACGCACAGAACCGGTGAATGTAGCTGAATACAGGAAGGCTCCCTACCAATAGTACAGGCCAGAAAAGTGCAACTGCAAGGGATTTTTCATCTCCCTCAGGAAAAATAGAGTGAAAGCAACAATGCATTGCTTTTTGTCTGCTGCAGGAGGACTAAGAGGATTGGGGAGACGGAGAGGAACAGGAGGATGGGGAGAGCGAGGAGAGGGGAATCTGCTGCAGCACTGCAGACGCCACTCAAATCCACAACACGCTGTTTCTGTGCCGAGGAAACGAAAGGACCATCTGACATACATGAAAGAAAAAGAAATACTTGCGAAAACATCCGTTTTGGTTTTTGGAAGTCAACGTTTTATAATAAACATTCCAACCTTCACAACAGACTTGTAGTGCTTCATCCAACAGTAACATCCCTGCTGCTTCAACTATAGCATTACACCTGAAATATCTACCTCTTTAACCGTCTGCGGCTGCCCCCATCCTCAGCTCGCATACTTTGGCCCTCCATCACCAGCAGTCCCCAGCCTCCTCTTCCCTATTCTTTCCCTCCGTCGTTTGAAAGTCTGATCACCTACCCTGAGCAGGAAGGAAGCCATGCGCAGGGAACGGCTATTCAGACAATTCTAACAAAGAAAGTCACCGATCCTTTGAAAAATGAACACACAGCCATAACAGGCACTGAAATATTTATATAACGATAGAATATTAATATTAATTACTGTATCCCTGAGCCTGCCTGCTGTTATACCTTCTAGTATTATGGGGGTGGGGGGCTGGGGGGTTTATGATATTGTCTGTTCAATATTGCATCACACCTGTTTTCATTTGCATTCAATCATATCATGCTAACCAGGTAAAAAGCACAAAAGAAAAACAGATGAATGTGGGAGATGAATTAAACATTTCCCTCTAGGACATAGTATTTGACTCGAGTTCAGTCTTTGGAGACACAGGATAGCTTCGCTTTCTAAGCACAGCACCGCGCTCAGAGTTTGGAGTCCTCCCGGCTTGACTCATTGTCAGCTCAGACTGTCTGACACCTGTCAAACTAATCACCCTCATACAGTGAAATATTGTTCAGTCTGAGCAGAGCTGGCAGGGACACAGGTACCTGTTGTCCAGAATAACCTCAGGATGTGTCCTCCTTTTCTGCTACCAAGTGTATATTTCACATCCTTTACACTTATCCTTTAAACTTGCAGACACAGCTGTGTGTCTTTGTCTTCTTTCTCAATCTTTCTAATCTGCCATCTTTCCCATTTCTGACTAAGCCTTTGACCAAACAGGCTGAAGCCTTTCTGTCCACTGTGTAATGTCCCTCCTGATGGCAATGTCCCACGACAAATCCCCCTCTAGTATTATTTCGCCTGTCCTCTTCCTCTCGTACCACTTCACGGCTCTCCAAACTGCTGCAGATGAGACACATGCTGATTTCCGACAGGGCCCTCTTGAAGGTCAGGATTCTTGAGACATCTTACAGAGGTGGGGTGAACACTGTGACAATAACAAGAGCAGACACTTCATGCTTTACATACTTAATGCCTTTTGCCCTCCATTATCCCACAGAATTAGGACAGATCAACCTGCCGCAACAATGCTGCTTCTTCTTTACGTCCTTCCTCTTTTCCCCATCCTCAAGCCAGTCGTCCATCTCCTTTTTTTTTTTTTTGTCAGACATTTTTAAATTATTTTCTACCTCTGCTCTCAATTCCAGCTCACTTACATTACCTTATCTGCCTGCTAGCAGATGCATACAGTAGAACGGGAAGAATGTAAGACCTCTCGCAGAGATTTAACAGCAGCTGCATGGACTGATTCTATAAGAGAGTGTCTGGTAAGGTCAGCATGGACAGTTTAAGGAAAAGAGCTGACAGCAGACGAGTCACCAACAGGCTGCAACTTGAAAAGTACAATGCACTAAGCTGAAAAAGCCAACAACTGAATGTAAAAAGGAATATACGACATGAAGGAAATCCACTTGTTGCCAGCACTGTGTGTATGAGACTGCCTCCAGGAGGTACATCACATAGCTGCTGGCTTATACAAGAGGTCACCAATGTGATCAGTGATGTTTCAAGGCTACATTACAGCTTATGTGTTTACAAATAATTCTAGTCGCAAGGAGGACTGCACCCCTCCTCGGGTCAATGTACGTATTTCCCCTTTGGCTAAGTGACTTTCATTTCGGACGGGATCAAATCTTTTTTTTATCTCACAATGACGACGAATAAGTTTAATGAGTTTTTCCTTAAATATAAGCCTGTGAACATGTTGCACTCATGCTGGGGACTCCATGTACGATTCATTGGAAATATCTCCTATGTGTGTTTGTATTCGATTACCCTTGAGATGAGTTCCCCAACCATGCCGGTCCATGTGCCGTTAGCTCCAGGAACCCCGTATAATCCGTCCCCCACCAGCCGGATGCGATACTTGAACTTGAGAATATCTGCCAGCTCCTTCAGCATGTCAACGCAGAAGCCCTCGTAGCGGTCGTTTCCCTCCAGCTCTTGGTGGTTCTGCCGCAGCATCACATACGGGTTCTCCTGAAAAACACACAAGAGTGTATCTTATTGAACTGCTCTGACTATCGACAAGAAAGTCATGACGGGACCAGACATAGCTTACAAACATGTAAAATGTCAGCAATTTCTACAATTCTTCTGAATCCTATCATTTTATGTGAGTGCTTGAATAAATCAGTGAAGTGCATCGCTGAGATTTAATGGGATGTCTTTCGGGAAACTATCCAAAGACTTTACAGTGAGGAAGAATAGAGAAAGTATTCCATATGTCCTTTGGAGGTCAAGGTTCACTTCGGGTTTACTGCTCAAAATGAAACTGGAAATTTGTGGATTTGAACTGGAGCCAGGAACTAAAACCAGGGACAGAGCTGCAACGCTAATCAGTGGAACAGAAACAAAATAAGTTTTCTTTTAATCTAACTGACACATACACACAGAAATACACTTCTATTTACAACCCGTCTCTCACAGAACGAATTTGCTGTTCCACTGTGAGATTATTTATGTCTGACTTTGTCATTTAGTTGATGTTGGAGAAAGATTTAAAGAGGCTTGCTGTGATGTATTTTGGAGCTAACCTCACTGTGCTATTTGTCATATAATGCGATCAAAGCGGCGAGCTCAGGTTCCACTACACATCACACAAAAGAGAGTGTTATGTAGTATCCCTGCACTCGTGAATGCAGATAAAGTACACTATTTTGGATTTAGATAACAGTGACTAACAAGTATAAAATGCTTCCATTGATCAAAAAACTTTTATAAAGCAGAACCAAAGTAACAAAAGGCTCACATTGGCTTCTTTACTATTGATGGAAGATGTTTTATTAAAGGTTTTGTTTTAAGCTTAGTATTTTTAACCACAAGGTTGTGAAAGAAACTGTCAACCGCTTTTGTGAACATAAGCGTCTATAACCAGGAGTGTGTGTGTAATTCACCACAGATTCATGTGCGTAAGCCGCTCAGTTCAGACTGTGACAGTGTTGAGGAGGTTAAAGCGTAAAGTGTAATGATGTGGTGCTGCTGTATGTTGAGAGTGGGAATGGAAGTGAAATTGTTTTGTCACTGTCGCAGCTGGAAATGCTTATTTGTGTGGTAGCTGGTTGTCTATAGATTTGTCTCGCAGTGAAAGCCACAAAAATAGTTGCAGTGAAATTGCGTGCGTTTGTGAACTGGGTGCACATCAGGTGGTGCCAATGTTACTGTGACTCGCCCTGTTGTCATAGCAACTGTTTAGTTCCACCTTTAAGGGAGGAGGAGGAGGAGGAGGAGGAGGGAGATGAGGAGGAGGAGGAGGTGGGAGAGGAGGAGGAGGAGGAGGAGGAGGGAGATGAAGAGGAGGAAGGGAGCATCACTTTGACACTGTGGATTAAACAGCTTTGCCTCTTCCTCGCTGCATCACTGGACAGTAGAACCCACACCCTCCTGCACCGCTGTGATAAGAATGAGAATAAAATGACTGCTGATCAACTCTCGGTGTGACTGCATCACTCTGCTGCCTGCGTCTGCACAGGGATTCAGTTTATCTAGCCAGGCTCGTAGTTTGATTAAACAGACATACTGTGTGTTGACAAGAGTCTCAAGTGTATTACAGGGGCAAAGAGAGAAGGACGCTGACAAAGACTGCATCTCAGTATACTGTAATGTAGACCAAGATGCTGCTGAGTGTGTTTTAGAGAAGAAGAAAAAAAAAACTTAGAAAACCTTATCTCTCTGGGCTTTGGCAACTAATGACTAGTTGGAGATATTTATAAAATTGATCTCTTTGCTGATCTGATACCAAGTACTGTAGACAAGTAGACTTTGTAGAATAGCCTTGAATTCCCCTCATATCTATCTATCTATCTATCTATCTATCTATATCTCTCCCTATTGGATAAGGAGATAATGGTATCATATCATATATGTCAGTGGCCAGCCATCATTACACTATCAATATGAATATTTTAACATCAAAATAAATCCCAAAACACACGTTATCAGAATC
>OMNM01065028.1:12606-27067 GCA_900302745.1 Parablennius parvicornis | reverse complement strand
AACAAAAATGTGTATGTATATATGTATATATATATATATATATATATATATATATATGTATATATATATATGTATATGTATATATGTATATGTATATATATATATGTATATATGTATATGTATATGTATATATATATATATATATATGTGTATATGTATATGTATATATATATATGTGTATATGTATATATATGTATGTGTATATATACACACACATATATATGTATATGTATATATATATGTATATATATATATATATATATGTATGTATGTGTCAGGTCTTTCGCATTTGAAAGCTATTTATACAATAATTGAAAATCAATAAATGAGTTATACTTTCATGTTGATTTGTTAAAATTTTAGTATTCGTCATAAGAGACATTTTAAATGATGATGATGTTTTTGTGACTGAAGATTTGTTACTAATAGCAGTTTTAGTTTGCAGTCATTCAAATATGGTACTTTTGTGTATAGTTAGTTGTGCGTTTCTTGTGAATTAATTTTGTTTATTTTCACTTTTCTTCATTTGTTGAATTCATTTTGTATTTGGACCGCATAGAAATGTGATTAATTTCAGTCTTATAAATATCATTTGTCTTTAAATATTTTCAAGGAAAATTACTTTTATAATATAATTTTTTGCCATGATTTAAAAGTACTGAGGAATATTATGATCCCTCTTTCAGGAATCATAAATAAACTGTTCAAAGTCTTTAAAAATCCTTTGTTTGTTGGGATGAGGCAGTAAAAGGAACGATATACATGTTAGATTTAAGATTATAAAGGTCAGTGGTTGCAAACAGAAATCAAAAGTATTGTTTCTGTAGTAAAAAAATTTCGTTTTCTTGCTTATGATTGATAGAACTAGTGACTGTAGTTTGTATTTTTGTTTCACAGTTGCTTTGTTTCCCTCTGCAGTTTCGTGGGCTTTGCCATGAGACACGACCCCCTGTGAAGCCCCCGTCTGTCCATGCAGCGCTATCCGCACTTCATCGCCCCCATGGACCCTCAGGTGTGCCCGCCCCCTCTGAGCAGCAGCCAGTCGCTGAGCAGCATCCTGGACAAATCTCCGGCCAGCACCTTCAAACCGAGCCACTCACGGAACAGCAGCTCGGGCTCGTCCAAACACCTGAAGCAGGTGAAACCAGCAGCAGGACGTCCCCGCGTCTGAGTTTTACTGTCAGCAGAGACTCTTGATGAATAGCTCCACTAATCAAAATGATTCAAATATGTATGAAATGTAAATGAGTGACTGTTTTCTGTTTGTTTCTCTCAGTCCGGGAACTGGGAGGTGATGGACGACCTGCAGACTGCCGAGATGTTGGGTCCTGGATCATCTCTGGACCTCAGCATCCCTGGAATCTGTGAAGGCTACCTGATGAAGAAGAGGAAGTACCCACTCAAAGGCTGGCACAAGGTTGGCACAGCTCCATTCACACAGCTCCCGTCCAACTCCTCAGCTCCCCTCCAACTCCTCAGCTCCCCTCCAACTCCTCAGCTCCCCTCCAACTCCTCAGCTCCCCTCCAACTCCTCAGCTCCCCTCCAACTCCTCAGCTCCCCTCCAACTCCTCAGCTCCCCTCCAACTCCTCCAACTCCTCAGCTCCCCTCCAACTCCTCAGCTCCCCTCCAACTCCCCTCCAACTCCTCAGCTCCCCTCCAACTCCTCAGCTCCCCTCCAACTCCTCCAACTCCTCAGCTCCCCTCCAACTCTCAGCTCCCCTCCAACTCCTCAGCTCCCCTCCAACTCCTCATCTCCCCTCCAACTCCTCAGCTCCCCTCCATCTCCCCTCCAACTCCTCAGACCCCCTCGAACCCCACAATTAAGTTGGTAGGACAACAAAAATGCCTCCTGAAGGTCAAACTCTGACCTTCAGTTAACAATTACAGAGTATGATAGTACAGCAGCTGCACAGGATAAGTATGATAAAGATCTTCAATCTAATAGAATAAGGTATGAAAATAATAGGATCGTGTTTGTGGTTTGTTGTGTTAGTTTTATAAATTTGTAATGTGGATGACGGCTTGTGCTTCAACTTTAATCTACCTGTACCGAGTAAGTAAAGTTTATTTAGAGAGTGCTTTTCAAAGATGAAAATCACAACGTGCTGTATATAAAGTGAGTACAATAAAGCAGAACATACCTCTTCACAAAGTGAATTTAATGCATAAATGATAATATGAGTTGAATATAATCGTCTACTTCAACTAAAAGTCCACTTAATGTTTGGTAATGTGGTTGAATTTACTGTGTCAACACTATAAAAAGTTTTTCCTTTTTTTTGGGTTATAATTTTCCAAGAAACCACCCAAAATCAGAATTTTCCTTTGGAGTTCACAAAACATCGTTTTCCTGCCATTGCCATTGAAACTGACGTTGTTTTCAAAATGTTTTCTGTAAAAACAATGTGATTTTACTTTGTTGGTGAATCCCGCCACTTTAACCAGGGTCCCTTCATTGTGAGACAAGAACACTATCCACTACGCCACAGTACATCTATGCTTTCAAAAGGTGTTTTAAATAAACATTAAGCCTCTTAAAAAACTTAAAAAACTGAGGATTTTACTTGTTTTGTGAAATGTTGATGAAATGTGTCCTCACTGTGTTGTACGTCCTTCCAGAGATACTTCCTGCTGGAGAAAGGGATTCTCAAGTACTCCAAGACGCAGCAAGATGTATGTACCTTTTCTCTGAGCTGCTGCAGAACTTTGGTGAAGAAAGTCGTTGACACCGCTCTGCCTTTGTGTTGTAGATTCAGAGAGGGAAGCTGCACGGCTCTCTGGATGTCAGCCTGGCCGTCATGTCCGTGAACAAGAAGTCCAAAGGCATCGATCTGGACGCTGGGGACAACCTCTACCACCTCAAGGTGACACACTGAGACAAGACCACGTGTCCCCAACGCCGTCGCATGACTTTAAAAACAAACTTCTGTTTCTTTTCCTTTTGTTTCCCTCCGACACGTCAGGCGAAGAGCCACGACATCTTCTACATCTGGCTCACCAAGCTGTGCGCCCACCGCGTGTACAGGAAGAACGAGGCCATGAGCGTCCATCGCGGCGTCCTTCACGCACTCTCCTTGGGCCAGAGCACCTTACCGGCCATGCCGTCTCTCGCTCAGCCGAGCAGAGCCACGGTCAGTCGAGATTCATCCAGCTATCTGCTGTTTTTTTACTCACGAGATCGATGTCGCCATCATTATTTACCTTCAGTATTACTCAGCTCAGAGCCTCCAAATGTCTTTTATGCCTTCTAAATTTAGTTGTGCTCAATATGAATGAATCTCCTTTAAAAAGCAGGTTCTCTTCCAGTTAACACTCATTTCATTGTTGGTTATGTTGGATAATGACTATTATTGGTAAATACATTTCACTCATGTAGTGCCTTCTCAGCGAATATCTAAGTACCCAACACTGTTATTGTAATAACACAAGATAACTCTGTCACTCGGATTCACTCGCCATAGGAGGCGGCTGCTACGTAAAGCAATAGATGATTTCACTTTTATTTACAGAAGTACATTTTGCCCCAAGTATTTCACTTCGCTACATTGGAAAACTCTCCCACATAATTTCTGGTTATGCAGACGTGCAGGATTCCCACTTTGTTGTTGAACACGAGCTTTACAGTTTGATGTAGTGTAGTGTGGCGGAGCAGGACATTTTATTTATTATTATATCAGCAGATAATGTGCTCATTCTTCAATTACGATAGATGATATGTTTTCATGTTTCTTTTGAAAAGAAAAAGATCAGTTTGTCATGAAGCTGAACAACTACAGTGTGTTTGAGGTGCAGAAAATTTCAGTTTGTGCCTCTTATTGTGGAAATCTTTTATTGGTTGTCTGAATAAAGTTTGCACATTAAACCTCCCATAAGTTTGTTGATTATGCAGTTAATCATTGTTTCTAGAAAAGGAAGGAGGAGCAGAGTGTTACTGATGAGCTCAGTTGTTTCTAAAACATTGTGAGGATCTTGACACTTTAGGTGGTTGGTATAAGTTGTGTCCTTTTAGAAAGTTCAGTGGCTTTCATTCATTGTACCTGCAGCGTTTCAGTGAAGGAAAAAGATAAATCATCGAATTCAAAACTTGTGTTCTTGAAAATACTTTATGAGCTGGTCGGAAATGAGTTTGCACCTTCTACCTCCTGAAAGCTCCTAAATATTATTTGAACTAATAGTTGATTGAAACAACTATAGTGTTAAATTCAATTGACGACTCGTCTATTTTTATACAAGGACTGGCCTACATCAAGGTGCAAGTTTTATTTGAGTAACTTTTACTTTTACGTAAATTTTGAATGAACTAGTTTTTTTGCTTGTACTTAGTTAGATTTTTTTGATGTGAACTTTTACTTGAGCAGAATTCCAGTAAAGTGAATATATTCATATTCAGTTACAATAATTCAGTAACTTGTTCCCTTGAACAAAAGCACCCGACTTTATTTTTCACTTCAGTCAATAAGTCCATATTTTTTTACAAACCAACATTCCACATCAATGTGACTTTATTAAGATCCAACTTTTCTGTGGCGTTAAGATAGAGTGAAGTTATATTTGAGGATCTTAAACTTGAAGTTAGAGAAATGAACTTTTTAATTAAATTTTGTGTCTGTATGTGTGTATTTGATTTTTTTTCTTCTTTTAAACCACTGGTTGTTTACCACCGTGTGTTTGCTCCTGCAGCCTCCTCAGTACGCCAGCTCGGTGTCTGTGTACGTCCCGGTGACCTCTAACCCGGCGCTGACCAACAAGGTGTCGGCCTGGCTGCAGCAGACCCACGACATAGACGCCACCTCCAACGGTGAGGCCCCCCCCCCATACACACAAAGATAAGCACATACAGTAAACCTACCCAGTGCACACCTGACTGACCTTTGACCCTGTGTGTCAGACCTGGCTCGCTGCCAGGCGGAGCTGACTGAACTGGCTCAGCTCATCCAGCGGCTCCACTGGCTGGAGGGCGGCCTGCCCATCACAAACACCGACCTAGAAATGCGCATCAGCATGCAAGTGAGTCCTCAGTCATGACTTAAAGGCTTTTATTCACTTGATAGTTTCAGTTTTGATGTCTTCTAACGGGAAAAAACTATATCCTAGAATCTCTCTTTGGAAAAACCCAAGAAGAAGACGGGCAGAACGTTGGGTCATGCCAGGACGATGTCCCGTGTTGAAGCTATGGGAGGAATGGTGAGAACCTCCATCTCCATCCAAGCCCTGATTTCTCTTCATTTGACAACAAGGATTTTTTTAAACTATTATGACTGAGGATGGAGATGAGAATTTGATCATTATACCTGTTAAAAAACAGAGTATTCATACCAGAAGATCAGCTACCTGCTTTTCCAACCTATGATGCATTATTGTGAGCTTTGGCCTTTTTTTGTGCACAATGTTTGGTGCTCATGCTCATCCATGCTTAACTAGCTTCTCATGTTAGTGCCTGTTAGGGGAATTTTATGGAGCATAAATCAAATTTTTTTAATTTAGAAAATAAAGTAGTTCAGGATATTGTTATTATAAAGTAAGAATGTTTTAAAGGGTCAATCCAAACTACAAAGAGACTTAAATTTCAGAGCATAAAACTACTAAAGACAAGCTATTATTAATTATCATCACACATAATGGTTCCATAGTTTAAAGCAAACACAACTGTATATAGTTTATGAGAAGTCTAAAGTAAAATTTGTTATTAACTCTCAAAGTTCTGCCCAAGCTTGACTCAATGAAAAGCAGAACTTTTCATGCACCATGTATTTAGTGGTTGGTAACAAAATACTGTTGATAGTTTTGGAAGAAATGTGGTGAAAAGTTACCAAATATGTTCAATGTGCATAAAAAAACTTAAATACACAAATCAAATGAATTCAAAACCAAACAGGCTTTCTCAAAGTGAGGTTGCAAAATATTCATCTACATTACCACACTGAATTGTTGATATTTGACGTTTGGGAAATTTAAATCTTGAATGACAGAATGGTGAAAGCTTCTGAGCCTCGCTGCTGAGCAGTCTTTAATCTCCTGGGTCTGACGTCTGGTCATTTCTCCAGTTCACTTCCAGCCATCTGAGCACCAACAGCTCCGGACTAGGATCATCTGTCCAGTCCATCCCAGACTTCGTCTACTCTCAGCTGTCCAACCCTCAGGTCACGTCACCGGAGGCCAAGAAGCTCCACCAGGACATCTGCACCGTGTCTCAGAGGGGTACGAACACCCAGCACTTTCCAGACTTTATCATGTCTGAGTCCATGACAGCTGGTCATTTCCAAACCTAACACCAGGGCTGTGGAATGTATCGAGAATTTATTGTCCTCTCGATATCAACAGCAACAATGTACACATCACAAAAGACTGACTGACATTTATAGTTTCCATGCACTGTGACCAATCGGATAGAATTCTGCTGCACTAAAAGCTTGGAAAGAGGCTCCGTTTACACTGCAGGCTTGATGCTCGGTTCCTTTTTGTGATCGTTCACACTACGTTTAAACACGACCTCCATCAGACCGCAGCGTGAACCTTATCAGATCGAGCACATGCACAGAAGAAGGTATGCATCACGCTGAGCACACCGTTTACAGAATTAAATTTGAATGCCACCATGGTTAGTGCCAGGGTTGCCAGATCGGACTCACTATTTCCAGCCCAAACCCAAGATAAAACCTCCCACCTCAATAAAAACCAGCCCGAATCTCAAACGCTGTATAAATCATGTTAAAGTATGTAATAAGCACACAACTGCACTAAATAAACAACAAAAAAAAGATAAGACAATTTGGTTCCCCAGTTGGGGGAGACCCGCCCAATCTGGCAACACAGGTCAGTGCCCGTAGATCCATTTTCAAGTGGTTGTGCAATTGCAACTGACATTTCTCTACAAAATGACAAGGGAAAGAAAAAAAAAAACCAGAGCACAGCTTTTAACGTTTTGGCAGAGCTGCCGCCGACGCCGCTGCAGATTCACGTCTCACATCACTGGCGTGCAAGTTATGTACGTGCGATTTGACCATTCAGACAGCAGTCACATTGAAAGAAATCAGAGACATATCTGATTTGGTACCACATGTGATCCAGGCCTGGGTCCTGTGGGAATTGTAACTTTCACATGATCACTAAACAGATCGGCTCTTGGTCACTTGTTAACAGAAAATCAGAATTGAGTCTCATTTCCCTGCAGTCTCAGCGTAGTCTTAGTGAGCATTGGGATGCGAGAAGAGACGGAGACAAACACATCTCTCCTAAAGTCATCTTTACACTTAGTCTTGCTCCAGTTTTGTTGCCCATTTACACAAAAATGATGCCCCTGAAAGCTGCGCTCCCTAAAACAACTCCCACAATGCAACATGTAGTACGACACATGCTCTTAAAGTCATGATTTTTCTTCTTGTGCGTGAGTAAACGCCAGACAATAACAGTGGAGGATTCCAGAGTTTAACAGTACTTTTTCAACGACGTGGCATCAGGTGTGGTTTTGATGAGTCATGACAAATGATTTGCTGTCATTTATGGAAATGCTTGTGTTTCCTCCATCGTTAAGCTTCAGGGTCAGTATGGCTGTTATTCAGAGAAGTTACAGATACGATGCAGCCAGACAGGAAGTTAAGACAATAAATCAAAATGAAATGTTTTGAAGTGAAAGCAGATCATATTTTACTTCATTTCTGCAGCTGGCAGCGAGAGGGCAGTATAACAAAGGATCAAAATCCAGAATACTTGCTTAAAAATAGAAAGTTTTCCACATCCACACATGCTATGGGTCCAGTCACAGCTTGTGTAACTAAGAGGCAAGAAAAACAGCACTGTTATTCGTTAAAAAGCTTAATTAGTGTTTAATCACAAGGACGGCCGCACAGGAGCACTTATTTTGAAGACGAAAATGCAACATCCACGAAAATGTTTATTTATTCATGAAACTTGGCATTATCACATACTGCATGTTCGCCTGATATCGTGGAACCTTCTTCCGTGACAAAAAACTTAAAAAGTACTTAATGCCATTGATGTGACTTATCTTAAAATCAACCACAGCTGAAACAAGAATTTGTGTGAATACTGAAAGATCCGACCACAAAAATCACATCACTTCTTCCTTATCCTGTTATCAAAGTCCACAACTTAACCTGTTGGCTGACCGAGCAAAAGAAGGTTTTCCTGCACTTTCCATGATCTACAAGTGTGTGTGTGTGTTGCAGTGCACGCCTCCCTGAAGTCCGTGCACGAGGTGTTGACCCTGGAGAGAGAGCGACTGTGTCAGGCCTGGACCGGGCCAGATATGAGGCAGAACACCTCGCAGCAGCTCGCCACGCTGTGCAGCACGCTGTCCGAGGTAACACACACACACACACACACACACACACACACACACACACACACACACACACACACAGCTTCAGTATCGACCTGCGAGGAACAAAGCGGCCCCGCCCTGCAGCCTGTTGAGCCTCTTGTGTGAAACTGTTGAGCAGGTTTGGGCTGTTCAAGCTATCACACGTCACCGCCGAAGGAACACACCAAGACTCTCACCGTCACTCTGCTCTCAACACAAAATCTCTCATTCTCAGCCGTTTGTTTCGGCTTCTGAAGCTTTCCGACTTGCATGAGCTTTGTTCTGAGCTGCTCGCTTCCGTCCCGTCTGCTGCATGTCACTTCACGTCTTTTGTTTTCACCATGGTTGCCTGGCAACAAACTGTCACTGATTTCATGGCGTACGAAAAGTACAAAATGTGCAAGTCACTGATGACTGCCGTCAAATTCCTCACAAATTACCGCCTCAAGAAGAAACTCCCCGTATGTTCACTATGTTGGATAGAAATGTTGCTTGACAGCCAGTATAGTACAGAATAGTTGGTTCGACCAATATTAGGTGCATTGTCGCACGCAAAATTTAAGGAGTTCAAAAGAAGTCCACTGTGTATTTTTATTATTAAATATAATCAGATGCAATAACCTTCGGTTTTCTAGCAGCAATTGTAACAAATAAATGAATTCTCAATGTCCATTTGTTTGTTGAAGACTGGATTTCTTTGCTGCTTCCAGGAGGATGCAGGAACCTGAGCAACAATTTAATATTTGTTTCACTAAATAATGACAAAGAGCTGTTGTATTTTATACTAATCTCAGAAATGAAATCTAAGTTACGTCTCTGCCAGAGCAGTCATGATTTATCTAATATGATGTTTCCTGTTTAGCATTGCAGTTTTATAATGGCAATCTCGTGAGCTGTAGTCGTAACAGCAGTCTTAGCCCCGCCCCCAAATGCTTCGGTTTGTTGAGGCGCAGCATGAAGCCAGTCGCAAAGCAGCCCTGCTCGATCTCCTCTGGTCTGTTTTGTGTCAGTTCCATGAACCAGTGAACTGGACCTGCTGTGCAGTTCAAAGCATCAGTTGAGCTCAGTCTGTGACTTCAATCAATGAATCAATCAACTTTTATTTGTAAAGTGCTTAATCATATCAGCAGACATTTCAAAGTGCTTTAACACAAGAGAAGACACAGAACCCAACTAAACCCCTCCAAAGCAGAAGCAAATTGCCACAGTGGCCAGGAAAAACTCCCTCATGAGGAGAAATTGTCAAAAACTCCAAATTCAGGAAGAAACCGTGGGACGGACCCAAGACTCTGGAAGGGCGGCCATCTTGTCTTGACCGGTTGGTGAAATAACAAGAGATAGGACAGGAAGAGAAGAAAGAGAGAGAGAGGTAGAGAGTGGCAGACAGGTCAATAGAGTCGACATGAGACTCTGACAATGCTCAGTAGAGTTCAATCTGGAGTGTCAGGCCAGTGTTCTGAGGTGGGGTCACGCTTCCGAGGTGTGTTCACGGTCTTGGGGTTGGATCGCGGTCCTCGGGTGGGGTCTTGTTTCCAGGATCATCATGGCAGGATCATGGCACCACCATGGCATCATGGCAGGATCATCAGCAGACAAACTGATGGTGAATTTGTTGAAACATTACGAGATCTGCAGCAATTGTGTCTTATGAGAAGCAAAAGGACTTTGATGGGTTTGAAAACTAAAAACCGGTTGCAGATATTTTTTTTGTCTGATTTTCAAAATTATACCAACTGCACATCGAGAACACAAATTTCGAATGTGAATGAAGTAGAACTTTAAAACAGCAAGTTGAACTTTTGAGGTTTTGTAAAAGACATTTAATGCGGTTTGGACGTTTCCTTGATGCATTTTAAACATCTTTGCACTGAAAGAAAAGGAAACATTTGGAGCAGTCGTGTTATATTTTATAATGTTTCCCCTGTTCAGTTTGACACCTGCTCATCTCTAATGTCCGAGAACTCAAAACAGATGCTTTCATTTCCAGCTTCCTGCAGATAAGAAGTGTAGCTTTTGATTATTTTATGTGGCAGCTAGATAATTTGAGGAAAGAAGGGAAACATCTTCCAAAAGTTAAATCAGCTGATGAAATCACTGGTAGAAAAAAGCCTTTAACTAAAATCTTGAGTTATCGCCTGTTGCTTTTGCCTGAGAACTGTTTCTTCCACTCTTTCCAAACTGGTGAACTGAAGGTGTCTGTTCGGTCTCTGCTGTCCATGCAATGGTGGCCTTAGTTGGTTGCATTAAAAAGTGTTTCGCAGTCTGCATGTCTTTCTTATGTTTGACCTTGTGTGTTTCCCCTACGTCTCTCCTGCATCGCTGTGTGTGCGTAGCTTGACATACAGTCCCATCTGACCAAAGTCCACTCGCTTTCCCTGTCCTCTGACTCTACTGAAGAATCCTTCTGCACCGTCCAGCCGGACCAGGTGTGTACTGCTTCTGCAAGCCTGTGAGTTTTGGGGAGTTTGTGTGTGTGTTTCTTGTGGTCAGTGGTGTATATTCATGGTAATCTTCCAAAATGAATCTCAAATCTGAGGGTTAGAAATCCAATGGTAAGAAAGTGTTTGAAATGGTTATCCCACCACTTCAAAGTCTGCTTCAAAGTCACAATTACAGACAGACACGATGACTTGAGTCTAATAAGACACAAACTATTCCAATATTTCATGCGTTTGAACACTTGAGGATGAAAAGTTGCAGTGCTGCTGGAAAAGGGGAATTAACCTGGATTTATTAATGGTTTGAACCTTGTTTGCAACTATAAGCAATATTAAGTTCTCCAGTAGCTGCTGGTCAGAACTGCACGTCGTTCAGAAGGAATTTCAGATCCACCTCTCTGGTGGATTCAGCTCTGGATTCTGAATAAGTCACTCCAAAAATTGATTTTATTCATATTGAAGTATTTTTTCAACTTAAATCTTTATAATAAAACTAGCATTTTGGTCAAACGCATACCTTTAGAGATACTTGAATGTACATGAAAACATCATTGAGTCTTTATAGTCGTATATTTTCACAATTGTTCAGAGTCAAATCCCTCATTTTTGTAATTTCCAAAGAATGTGTGAATAATCCACAAAGTGCAGACATGGCTGTCATCAGATGAGATGAGGAGGCAATTGCTTCATTTTCATTTTTCAGAATAATTTAGAATCATAATAATAATTCAAAATCATCCCCCGACGTTTCCCTGTAGGGCACACTCCCCTCCATGTTGGTGAAAGGTCCAAACCATGACACTCTTTCCATCCTGTTTTACTAAAGAAACAATTGGCGATGCTGTTACTTCTCAAAATGTCATAAATTAAGATTTTGTTTTACCAATCTCTTGATATTTTAGAGTTTTACTCTTTGGAAAACTTTAGCTGTTTTTTGAAAGCAGTGAAACAGGTTGACCTCTATGAAATGTCCCCACAGTGCTAAATCACCTCCGTTTGTGTAACTGGAATGACTTTGGAAGCCGTTCTATGCTGATGATATTCTACTATTATTGATGGAAACTCTTCAGAGATCTTTAATTTGGTTCCCAGCAGAGGATGTTAGAATCAGGGTGAAAAGCAATAACTCCATAAGTCTGAGTTCTTTTATGAGTCAGATTCGCGTTGACTCTAAACTTGGTTTAATGGATTCCAGCTCTGTGAACTCCGGACATCAGTCATCCGAAAGTCAAATCCTTTTATCCAGCAGCACTGTGAGTTTGTCAGATTTCACCAAAGATGTAATTTATGAAGCTGAACACATTGTGTTTGTTTCTTTTTGCTCTGATGCAACTTTTTACAACCAATCAATACAAACGAATTTGAAATTTCAAAAGCTTCAGACATGATTTTATACCAACATAAATTAATCAAAAATAGTCACGTCAGTCGTGTTTTAGAGTGTTTATTTTGCTGCAGTTAGCACACTCTCAGCCACAAATCTAACAGGAATGTGATAAACAATATAATCTGTGCTTGAGCGGTTTCTGGTGCCAGTTTCCTTTCATGTTTCCGGCTTGCGTGTCATTCAATTCACCTTTTGGCCGACGGTCTGAGCTTTTCTCCGAAGATGAAAATTTCACCCGATTGCTAAAAGAGGCTCTTAAACATTTTGCATGCCTCACAGCGGACACCGTCCTTGAGCCGTCACAGCCACCGTGCGCCTTCTGTGGCTGACTCCATGGCGGAGTACTTTGACGCCAGCGAGGTGATCCTGTGCGAGACTTCCTCCGAGGCCGAGGCGTCGGACGAGTCGGGCCTGAGTGACATCACCACCACCAGCAACTCTGAACCTGAGGAGGGTCACTGTGAGTTTAACTCGCCAACACAACAACACGTGACCAATATGAGTAAATATTAAGTATTTCCTGTGTTCTCATCAGCCACCGCCACCCTGAACTACAGAGCCAGTCTGAGTAATGAGCCTGAGAAACCCAGTCCAGTGCCCGCCGACACAGGTAACGGCAAGATCGCACCAGCAGCTCTAAATAAGGCTGTAGCTTTAAACCTATGAATGTGTTACATGATGTTCCTCCTGGATCGATTTGATTTTCTCAATTCCATTTTGGATTCTGCTTAACGATTCGGTTCTTTATCAATTTTCATTGAAAACCTGCAGCATTAACAGCAGAGGACGTGCTAACGTTGCTGCTGCTGAGTTGAGATTCACTCCAGAGTGGATAAAAAATGCAGCATTCATTCAAAGTTATCGCTGTTGTGTGTTTGGTTGTATTTCCTAGCTTTGATGAAACATCCACTTTGCAAGTTGCCCTGTTGTCATCCTTTGTCATGAACTGGAATCAAACCTTTGAGCCTTCCTGCCACTGGGGCATCATGTTTTCTGCTGGCTGCACTGGTGACGTGGTAGCAACGTCATTCGTGCCCACTGGAATAGATCAGAGAAATTGTTTGCAAAATTCACAAACAGTTCCAAAGAATTGAAACACTATGAACTGGTTCTCAACAAGAACCTGTTTTAGATTCCCATCATCTCTAGACGAGAGCCAGAACTCAACAGCAGCAGGAATTTCCTAACAGCAGAATCCCAGTAACAAAGGGAATGTTGTATAGGTCGTTAGACATCATCAAGGTCTCGTCAGTGTTTGATTTCCTTGTGTTTCAGGACGTCGCACTGTCCTCCCGGCTCCCGGAGCAGACAACAGCCAAATCGGCATCATGACAATCCTGTACAACAACATCGGTAAAGACCTGTCCAGAGTGTCCATGCCGGTCGCCCTCAACGAGCCAGTGTGTCTCCTGCAGAGACTGAGTGAAGAGCTGGAGTACACAGAGCTGCTGGATATCGCCAACCAGACTGACAACCCCTTCGAGAGGATGGTGGGTTACGTCTGCTAAGTTACGCTAAGCTAACACTGGGGTCTTGGCAATGTGCAACAATTCCTGACCAGATGCATCCGTCTTCAGGTTTACGTGGCTGCGTTCTCCATCTCTGGCTACGCCTGGGCCTCCTGGAGGAATCGCTACAAACCCTTCAACCCTGTGCTGGGGGAGACGTACGAAAGTCACCGAGAGGAACGAGGTTTCTACTATATCAGTGAGCAGGTAACCATCTGAAAAGCACCGTTAACTCGGCATGGACATCCAGATCCAGACGCACTGTAAATCTGCTGTCTGCACTTTTAGGTCAGCCATCATCCGCCCATCTCCGCCTGCCATGCAGAATCAGAAAACTTCACCTTTTGGCAAGGTAGGAGTTCAGTGAGCAGAGCTGAATCAGTCTGCCCTTCCAGTGGAGTCAAACATCTCCTCTCCTCTCTCGCTCTCCTCAGATCAGAGATGGAAGAACAAGTTCTGGGGGAAGTCGGTGGAGATCATCTCCAGCGGACAGGTCAACGTTTCACTCCCCAAGTGAGTCTGCTGATCTTCAGTTAAACGCTATTCGAGATAACTGTAGGAGAAAATATATGGATTGCACTGCCACAACATTATGACTCTATGTCATGGGGCCTACTCGCTGGTGGGACATTAGGAATGAAGAGCAGTTTTTCCCCAAATCCAACTGTTGAGCTGGACTGTGTTCCATCCAGATTTCCTCCCAGCTTTCATGGAGCATTGATATTAGACAACAAACACACACACACACACACACACACACACACACACACACACACACACACAAACAGGAGAGTTGCTCTGCTGAG
>OMNM01065028.1:734-12586 GCA_900302745.1 Parablennius parvicornis | reverse complement strand
GACAACAAACACACACACACACACACACACACACACACACACACACACACACACACACACACGGAGAGACTCAGGAGGGAGAGGAGGAGGGGAGCTGGGTAGGATGCTTTTTCCAATGCTAATGCTAGGCTAGTCAGCTTCGCATAATAGCATGTGAGATAAGACCAGATTCCAGGTCAGGGACACCTGGGGAGTAACCTGTGTGATTTTCAGGTAGATAACAGGGACTAGCCTAGCGTGCTAGTTGTTAGCAAGCTCACATGCTAACTTGTGCTACATGAACATGCTAACCTGTGCTGTGACGTATGCTACATATAGTAGTGATGGTATTTAGGAGGTATCTGTTGGCAGCAGGAGGCAGGCACCAAAAAATTTGCTCTAGAATTTTGTAATTGTAACTATCTTGTGCTCAAATGTTTTGTGTTCATGCATAACATTTGAAAAAACAAAGATTTGTGTGATAAGTGCAGATTAGATATTAGGTCTTAATGTTTTGGCTGATTACTTTCATGTTCCAATTAAAGTGCTCGTTGAAGCTCTGAACATTCTCATCATGACTGCAATCAAATGAAGCTGGTGTCAACTTTCCAGCGCACTCTCTTTAAAGCAAACTGAAATGACGAGGATGTGTAGCTACATGGATAATTTGAAGTGAGCAGTCGTGGAATGATTCTGTGTCTTTCTTTGTGCAGATATGGTGATCACTATGAGTGGAACAAGGCCGTGACGTGTATCCACAACGTGCTGAGTCAGCAGCGCTGGCTGGAGCACTACGGCGAGGTGGTCATCACCAACAAGAACAGTGACGCTTGTACCTGCAAGATCACTTTCGTCAAGGTCGGAACAGGCTCGTAGATATACATCAGTTGGACAAGCTTCTCTGTTTGCTTTGTTTAACCACCATGACTGTCCTCATCCCTCATCACAGTCTCGCTACTGGAGCTCTGACAACAGTAAGAACGAGGTGCAGGGCGTCGTCTTGGATCGGGCCGGAAAGGTGGTCCATCGCTTCGGAGGCCTGTGGCACGAAGGCATCTTCTGTGACACTCTGCCCACACCCAAGTGCATCTGGAAGCCCAGTAAGTCGCATTTCATCAAACTGTGAAGTCTGAGCTGAAACTGAACCGCTGAAGAAACCTGAACGAATTGATGTCGCCCTATAATTTTCACTGAATTCAATGTGCTTTCCTTCTTTGGGAAGTTCTGTGTTTATTGCCTCGTTCGTTCCAGGAGGGGAGGATCTTTCCATTTTTAAGGTTTCATTGAACTGACAGTAGGCTCAGTTCCTTTTTAAGCATTTTGTAGCACTCAGCTGGAAGCCATTGCTTCCCGGGGTTTGATTTATTCTACTGATGACATCCTCCTGTTATATAAATGTATTCCCTCATTTTGTTTTCCCCCTTTAGCAGGTGTATCTAATGAGTTGAGACATTTTTTTATTGTCGACTCTTCCTCTGAGGCGGGTTGTGAATATAATTTCTAAAAGTAATTTTCATATAATTTGTCAATCTTCTCTGGTTTATATTCTAATAATAGGAACTTTGACTTTATGGATTGTATTCATGAGTTGCTGTTTCCTTGCTTTGGGGCCCGATTCATAACAAATGTAATTTTCTTCGCCGTGAATATTGTCTTCACTTCTTTAATCTATTGAAGTATGCCTGGCTCATTCAGATTTTCATGTCGTTGTTCTAAGTTTTTTAGCTTTTCAATCTTGATCAGATATAATTCCTGACTAGCTTCCTTCAAGTATGTTGTATCAGTTTTCTCCTCATAATTGTGAAATGTAGGTCTCCATTATCACTCTCTTCCCTGCACGACTATATTTCTGTTTGAGCTCAACAATCCCTGGATTATTTGGAATGCCAACATTCATTCTCTTTTCCATTTCCTCCTGAGTTTTAGTGTCAAGTCTGTCAAGTCTGGGGGTGAAGTCTGCCAATTTTACATTCTTCTATTATAAATCATAAAGAAACAGAATCCTTGTATGAGCTGAGTGAGAGGCTGTGTAATGACTAAAATTTCTCTCAGCAGGGTGCAGTTCCCTCCAGAGGTCTGGAGTTCTGACTTCAATCAATGCATTATTTATATATCTGGACAACTGAATCTGGCTTTTTATGTACAAGTCGTATCACATTTCTGGTTCAGTCCCCTCCACATATTAGGATCCCTTTTGTTTCTTGTAACAGGATCTCAAAAACTTTTCCGAAAAAGCCCTTATCACTTTCCGAAGGTGCATAAATATTAATCAGTTGGTTTTCAATTTACCCTTTGACTATAAAATATCGTCCCTTTTTGTCTTTTATCTCATTTGAAATGTCAAATTGCATTTGGAATCAAAATTATTGCTCCTCTCTGACTCCACTCTTTCTATGAACTGTAAAATGCATTTTTAAATCAATTTTTTTCTTTAAAATTCATGTTCCTGCTCTGATAAATGCCTTTCTTATAACTAATCTGCCTTTTCCTTTTTTAAACTTTTTAAATTTTGTCATGACCCTCCATCTTTTCCTTGGATTTTTCATCTCATTCACAGATGCGACTTTAAGTTGGTTATGATGCATCTTGTCCTTTCTTTAGTTTTCCTTCTTCATTTTCATAGACACTGAGAACTAGTGCTGCAGCTCACGATTATTTAGTAGTCGAGTATTCTATCGATTATTCTGCCGATTAATCGAGTAATCGGATACAATTTTTTTTTTTATTTCAATAAATTACTTGAACTTAATTTAATAGTAATACATGGCAGAGAAAATAATATAAGTCAGTTAAATGAACAACCAACTCAGTTCCTGTTAAGATAAACATTTATATTGGCAGACTTCACATAACTGAACTGGTAGCTGCGTCTTTAAAGAAAGAAAAGAGTGCACTTAAGATTCATTTCATGGCAATCTTTTTCAAAGAAAAAAAAAGAAAAGGAAAAAAAGATTAATTGGCATATTCTGGATTTTAAAGATGATAAAATAAAAAAAAGTCCAAAAGTAGCAGTAATTTCACGCTACTTTTTAAGGTGTAAATAAAAATTAAGATAAAACTGAGGCATGATAATAAACATTTCATGTCTTTCTTCACTCTTCAGCTCTTTAAAGGAGCCTGTGGTTGCAATGAAGGAAAGTGAGCGTATCAACATGCTCAGAACTGATACTCGCCCTGCGCTTGACTGAACCGAGGGACTGGCGCCCATTACGTTGTGGAGCACGTGCTGCCGCGAGCGTAGAAGTAGGGCATGATCACCATCGACTGCACACCAGTGGGAAGCGTGACAGGTCGGCCGACCTTGCTCAAGGGCCGCACGGCGGCCCCTCCGCTCGTTTTCTTTGCTCTGCTTGTCGCTCGTCTCAGTCAGTCTCCATCTTCATTTTGCATCCCACCCTTTGTGCGGATATGTCGGCATCAAAAGCGGAAGTGGCTTAAACGAAACATCAAGTCAGTGAATTCTGCCTCGACACATTTTAGTAATCAAATTACTCTAATAACTCGAGAAATCGTTTCAGCCCTACCAAGAACATTAACATGATGAACAATAACATCAAAACATTGACAATCTCTCATTCCTCATTGAGTTCATCTTTTCAATTGAGGCTTTTCGTTCCCTTCAGACTAGCAGAAGCCTCGCCTTCCGCCCTCATTTCTTTTGCTTCTCATCTGGAAATCTTCCATATTTAACTTGAAGGCGTTGCTCTCCTTTCAGATGTGCAGCCCGATGACCACTTCGAGTTCTACGGTTTCTCCCGTTACGCTCGAGAACTGAACGAGCTGACTCCAGAGCTGAAGGCCGTTCTCCCTCCCACAGATACGCGCTTCAGACCGGATCAGAGGTGCAAACGTCTTTCTGTCTTCACCTGATTGTTCAAACGTCTGCTCTGTGCTCATCACACCTCCGCTCTCCGTCAGGCTCCTGGAGGAGGGCAAAGTCCTGGAGGCAGACAAGAAGAAGGACGAGGTGGAGGAGAAGCAGAGAGAGAGGAGGAAGGAGATGGCAAAGAGAGGGGAGGAGCACATACCCAGGTTCTTCAGGTGAGATTCTCTGCTTTGAAATATTTTTAAGCTCTTTTTTTGTACGACTGGAAAATTTACAGTGAAAAACATTGAGTTGGCTGTGTCCAGGTCATTGTTCTGGAAATGGTCCATTATTACCTCCGCCAAGGAGGTTAGGTTTTTGCCAGGATTAGCAGGAGGGTTTGTCTGTTTGTTATCAGGATTCTAAACCTCCTGAGGGGATCTTCCTAAAATAAATCAGAAGATGTGTCTGGACCAACTGAGATCCATTAAATGTTGAGAGGGATCCTGATAACCATCTGGATACAAACTAATATCAAAGATCCTGTTTCTCTCCTTTACTTATCATTGAGCAACTTTTCAAAACATCCTCTCTCTTGGAGATCATATCTGATTGACTTGTAAAAATCCAGTGATGTGTAGGATGGTCATATCTAGTAGGGTGCAACATTTCATCTGGATCAGAACCAGAATAAGGTCAGGAAACATTCTGGAAGTTAACATTGGAAACCTCATTTATCTGTTTCTTGAAAATTGACATGTATATTTGGAGGATCATTGTCCTGGATCCGAGCCAGATTAACGATATGGCGGCACTTTGAAGTTGGGACATTTTAACATTGAAAACGCCATTTGACGGAGGTCTGAGCTCTCGTACTGCTTTTCGAGTTTTACAAATCCGTGAGAGAGGGTGGATGAGGGTTTACAACTGAGTCTAAGATGTGTGCGTCTCGGTGGGATTAATAAACTATTTTCATCTCTATTCGTCTGGTTATTTCATTCCTTCTCGTCTGGTTCTGGAACTCACCCATCCGGATCTGGATGCTGGCTGTCGCCACATTAGTTCCATAGTTAAAGTCGTCTTCAACCGAGGATCTGGGGTACGTCTCACTGCTCATGGTGCCGAGCTGATGTTTTGATGTTTATTTTTCTGAAAAGGGGAAGCTGCGGACCCAAAACACTGAAGAACTGTCACTACCCACAATGCTGTGCGGTTGCTTCTTCTTCTTGGTTTTACGGCAGTATGCTGCATTACCGCCATCTGCTGGTTCTACCTCTCTATGTCACCTCTCTATATTTTCCCTAATAAACCCGTTGCCTTTATACGGAAGAGGATTAGGGCCACTGAAAAAAAAAAAAACGGAGGTTGGAAAAAAAAACCCACCTCATGGTCCTCAGAAAAAAGTCGAAAATCAAAGTCGAGTTTTTTGTTTTTTTTACACAGAAAAAAAAAGTCGAAAATCAATGTTGACATTTTTAGGGCCACTGAAGAAAAAAAAATTCGGAGGTTTCAAGAAAAAAACAACCACCTCATGCTCCTCAATAAAAAGTCGAAAATCAAAGTCAAGATTTTTTTTTCTCTGTGAAAAAAAAGTTTTTTTTTTTTTTTTTTATATACAAAATGGAAACGTATGTCCATCCACATGCAACGCATCTTACTGCTTCAGCAAAATGCATTGCAGGCAGTTTAATGAAGTGGTGAATTGATGCTTCAGAACAGACTTCAGCCCAGGAACACCATGCAATTCTCATCAGTACCAGGATTTAAAGAGACGGTGCAGCCTGCAGCTCTCCTGCAGGTCGTTCCTCGAGTATGAAGGACGACACCCGCGATCCCGGAGTGCTTATTAAATGTATTATTATTAAACAAGGAAATCCTGTTTTAAAATCACATGTCCATAAGCAGCAAGCAGCCCTATATAGTCAGAATTAAGTGATTTAATGTGACTTTTTGGCTCCACGAGCAAATGACGATGGATACACAGACTAATGGCAGCCTCCAGTTTGTATTAAATTTAAAAAAAAAGAAACTTTCTTCCGTGGGAAAAAAAAATATCGACTTTGATTTTCGACTTTTTTCAAAGTGCTTGAGGATTTTTTTTTTACCTGATATTTCTTTCCTTTGGTGGCCCTAAAAAAACCTGGACATTGATTTTCGACTTTTTTTTTTCTCTTTGTGGAAAAAAAATTTTACTTTGATTTTTGACTTTTTTCTGAAGCCATGAGGTGTTTTTTTTTTTTTTTTAACCTCTGAATTGTTTTTTTTCTTAAGTGGCCCTAATCCTCTTCTGTACCTTCTCGGAACTTGCTTAGATATTTCCTGCCCCTTCCACTTTCTCCCCACATCAGTATCTCCTTCACTCCTCCTCCTTCCAGTCCTTCACTACTCACCACTCATAGTGGTGAAAAGATGGCGGCGCGCACGGACGCTGTGGCTTACGTCTCTCCGATTCAGTGCTTGCAATCTCACTGTACCATGGTATAGTGACAATAAAGGAATTCTGATTCTGATTCTGACCGCTATGCAGTTTCTTATTCCCATTGTTTTCTTATACGACACATCGAACGCGCTACCGCCACCTGCTGGTCTGTATCTAGAACCACGGTTGCCTGGCAGCACAATAGTTTTAACATAGGGTGAAAGTCGGATATGTTTATCACGGTTCATATCTTGATAAACATATTGAGGATCTCTCCGTTTTCTTGGTTGGCATATAATTTGTTTCGCAAAGATTGTAGAAATAACTACATGAATTATTACATAATAATGTTAGAATACCACTGCAGTGCGTATTGTGTTGCGTTTAATGCTGCCCTCTACAATTACTTCTGCCCTTTGAATGGCACGTTATTTTATGTTTGATGTATTTACTGTAAGTTAATGCCTGGTTCAAGTAAACCTTATAAAAAACTCAAAAATGTAGAATAAAGAGACTAGTACCACTATAAACTAGTGTGTACGTATTTATTTTCATCAGAAGCGTTTCAGCATCGTCCTGTTGATTCATGATGCTCCCGGTGCTTCGTGACGCAGTTCAGCTGAACGTCCAGGTCCTGGAGAATGTGGAAATAGTGCGCATGGACAACTGACTCAAATGACTCAGACACCCGGTTCACCTGGATGAACGACTCATAAACCCTTGAGTCAGTATAAGGAGTCGAGTTTCCCCAACACCATTGGGATATGCTTTTTGGATTGGGAAGTGTTTTATTTGCTTTGTATAAGGCCAACACTGAATGCTCTATTAGCATTAGTATATTTGAAATGTTCTTCTCATTTTGGAAAAAGTAACTGATATAATTGCTTCAAATCGAAACGGTGGATGCCCATTATAAATATGGCTAAATGTAATTACTTGTAGCAGTACTTCAGTTTTTTTTAGAACTTTGTTCAGCATGAACTAATTTTGCAGTGCAGTGCCAGAAGCCTGCAAGACAACAATGCTGGTGTCAAATTCTAAGTTTCATGTTGGCAGCCTCAGCATAGTTCAAACAGGTCAAAGGTGGTGTTTTGGAAGGATCAAATATTGTGAAATTGGCTGAGAAGAGTACTTGTTTTTCCACCATGTACTTCAACAAGTAAATGGTATTGATGAGTAAGTTTCCTGAAAAAATTCAATCTTCTTTGAACATCAATATAAACTGTAGCACAGAATGTTTTTATTGAAATAGAGATGTTAAATATCAGAACAGAACAGGCAGTCCAACAATAGATTGAAACTATGTTTAAGGTTATTGACAGACGTCTGTGCACACTCATCAATCCCTGAGTCAAGTGTCCACGAGTTTATAGGAGAATATCATAAATTATCACTGTCTTGGACCAGAGGTTTGTCCTGTAGTAACCAAGCAATGTTCCACACCAACACATCCAGGAGAGACAGAGGGATCCTCAGTGTGCTTCGGAGCTGTTGGAAGTCCTTCAGATGAGGTGTGGGAATAGTGGTTACTGCTGTACATCTCCAGTTACTCCACAACGGAGCCAGCCACAGAGTCATAAAGAATAAATTAATACAAACAATCTAGACAGTGGAAGTAAAACCTGACACCCTACAAAATGTCCATTACTGACCCAGTGTTTAAATCAGCAGGAATACTACAGTAGGGTCCACCTTTGGTCCCCTTGATCTGAGTTCTTAGAGGGGGACAATAACAGCTTCGGCATGCAGGTGGGCAAACGAGGCAACAGCAAAAAAGTGTCCCACGGCCTCAGAGTTAATCAGCAAACTGATAATTTTCCAAAAAATAAAAGAAAGTAAGCTCATTCATGACTTAATGTTGGACTCATATGATGAGGTAATCACATTTTTAAAGGAAAATTAGACTACTAATACTGGTCAAGAAACACAGAGGAACTAGCACTAAAAAACCTTTAGATTAACAATAAAGCAGTATAAAGCCACTTGTGATTCAATTTGAGATTAATCCACTGTTGACAATAGTCCACCACAGATGGATCTAGTGAAGCCATATTTCAGAAATGTCACAGTGAGCAGCTCGAGAGAAGGAAAATGTAATTTCATAGTGGGATAAACCAGTCTGAAATCTGAACTGAGAACTTCTACAGGGAAAGTGGGACATCTTGGAGAGTTTAGAAATGTCAATGTGAGTTTGTGCATTTACATGAGAAATACTAATCTTTAATCTTATGCCGTGCCATAGACCACCCTCATCACAGTTCAAAAGAAAGCAGCCAGGATTCACTGGCCTAGTTTTATGTTGTTACGTTACTCTTGAAAATATCCAAGATCTTTTGTTTGTTTGTTTGTTTTCTTAAAAGAGATGACAGTCAATTATCTGTAGACTTTTGTCGGGGACAATTTACTGTTACGTGTATGATCGTAAATGAGAAATATCCCTTTTTATGAATGGTTCAGGAAAAGAGTTCCCACTAAATACACAACAACAAATGGAAACGTAGATATTCACAGGTGTCAGCAGGTCAATGCATTACTCATCGATAACCCTGTCTGAGCTGTGAATAAAAGCCTAAGCGATTATGTTTTTAAGCTCTGCAACCTGTCTTGTCTTGTTTTGTATTTTTGGAATGTAAAGCCAAGCTGTGCTTTGGAAATAATGTTTTAGAGCTAAACGTTGATTATAGTAGTTCCATTTTTATACTCTGGGTGCCATTAGTGAGTCACTGTATCATTCATGTTGCCTTTCAGATTTTGTTTTTAGTTGTGAAAATGTTTGTTTGTGTCAGTTTTCACTATTTGGTAATTCATCCACTCTTGTTATGAACATGGAGTGCCCCAGGGATCACACTTGGAGCCTTTACGCATCAGTCTGCATATATGAGAATATATCAAAGCTACTTAGATGCAGGTTTCAGTTTCTTCATTGTAGATCTTGTATATCTTTGTAACTTTTAAACGGAAGCAAAATTAGATGCTAGAGTGACTCACAACACCACCTTGTGGTACAAAATGGTATTACCACACTAACTAGCACTGAAATGACCCAACGGCTTAAAAAATAGTGAAAGAATAATTAAGCTAAAGAAATTGCTCCTACTCACACCACACACAGCAGTTGGCTATCAAGTCGACCTGTACTGTAATAATTCAATATAATAATTTTGCTATGAGCAGCATTAAAACACTTAAAAGAGTTATTGTTCAAGTCTTACTGTCATTTAATGGAAAGTCACATATTCTGCCCTTCTCATTTATGATCGTGGTAAGGAAAATAAAATAACAAAATGAAATGGCTTTGATTTCATGCTCATTTGTGCCTTCTTCTGAATGGCTGTGCCTCAAGAAACAGAGGTGATTCAGTCACTGGGAAGCAAACACCCTGCATGGCAGCAATGTCACCTCCGGTGGGTGAGTGTGTGTGCAAATGGGTGAAAGTAACCAATGTAAGAAAGGAGTGAAAATAGTTGAGTGAAGTCCAATGATGTTTCAATTGAATAGCTGGTTTTTCAGTTTGAGTATTTTGTGTCTCTTAGTGGTTGTATATGTATTTGGTGGTTAGGAGAGGAGGAGGTGTATTGCCTTCTCTATAAAATCAGTCTTGCTATTTTGTTTCCAATGTCTTCGTGATCATATAGATTTTAGTGTGTGTTGCATACCTCAATAATTCTTTGTCTGATGAAAGGTCTTTGACTTGTGCTTGGTTGGCTACTGATTAAGTTTTCCACTGATATATTACAACTGAATTGAGCATCAGAGTGCAGTGTGAACTCATAACATATTATTAAAAAGCACCTATGCAGCAGTTCAATGTTCAATTACACATGATAATAGAGGCTTGAGCATAACAAAGTGGTTCAAATGTGTACAATCAATATATATTGAGAAAGAAGTAGGGTTAAATGAATACTTGCAACATTCTCAGACTTATAAACCAAACGGTGAGTGTCCATACGACTGTGGTTTAACCTCAGACGTCTCTAAGATCCAATTTCAAGCTCATTCACAAAATAAGAAAATACCTACAAGAAGTCATGTCTTTCCTGGTCACTCAGTCCACTCCTAAAGTTTTCTCCTCTTTCCACACATAAAAGCTTGCTTGCTAATGCTGCCTCAAGCTTGGTTCAGGGGTTGGTCTTCCTATGACAGACATGGAGGAAGAATTCATCCTTTGGAAACTACTGAAGGAAGGCCTGTTACAGTCTGCACATGCCGGCACATTTCAACACCACTCTCCCCCACTGCAGGAAGCCACAAAAAGGCTGCCTGGAAAACCTCACAGCAGTTTAGAAAATGATACAGTGCTGTAAAATATCTGTGATTTGCAGTTATTAAAATAACACCTGATGAATGTTTGGTAAAAACATCACCACAAAGCTTGCAGTGGAGCCAAAGCGTCCATCAAGCTGTGGCACTTCCAGCTTTGTTTTTCCCGAATGTCTAGTGAGATTCTCATCCTTTATCATATGTCTGACCTCTGAGACAAATGGCTGAAAAGAGGAAGAACAGGGCAAGCGGTGAAATGTAGAGCAGTTTCCTGGCAGCGGTCAGAGTTCGATGCCCTTTACCAATGAGGCCTCCAGCGTGATGGGGAAGTCATGCAGAGTTTCCAAGACTCCGATAAGAGCGTTGACAGTTGTACGGTCTCGGAGTAGTGCTGTGTCCTCATACATCTGGGGGATAACTGGACACTCCACCAGCAGGGGGAGCCACTGGGGCAGCAGGTGGTCTCTGCAGAGCACACAAGAAGAAATATAAAAGGCTTTCGTACTTGATGGGTAGACAACAGATCTGTTTTCCTGTAACTCACTGGTGTTCCTTCACACCTTCTATTTATTCAATTGAAAACTTTTTCTCTTTAAAAATCTGGTATTTTAACATACAGTAGAACCTCTGATGAGCAGACCCTTTAAGAGCGGATACCCCGTACTGTGCGGACCCTTTGCTGTGCACGGACACATATTTAACTGTTAACACACCTCAATGAGCTGACAACCTGCCTGATGGGACAAGCGACAGGTTTTCCTGGCAAATTACAAGCCGAGCGACAATAAAACAGCCAAAATACTACAAGTTTCAATGTCTGTGTTTGCAATGACCGCCGCCATCTTGGATTCCTTCTTTGACTTCTTCTTCTATGATGTTGGCAGACTAAATGCATCCCTGGCGTATCACTGCCATCTATGGGATGTTAAAATGTGGGATTTCTCCGCCTAGCCGGCGAATGCAAGCAGGGAGTGATCGGTTTACATTTGAAAATTATTGTATAGTTATATTTATTGCTGTATTATAGTTGTATGTCGTTTTCAACTGTGAATATTTTTATACAGTACAATTTTATCAGTTAGATATTTTTTTCAACAGTGAGCTTTATTATGTACTGTACTGTATATACTAAAACATATTAGAATTTTATATCTATTTCTTAACATTTATTTCACACATGATATATAAATACACAGTACCTGTATTTTGGACATATTTCTTTTCACATACACACACACACACACACACACACACACACACACACACACACACACACACACGCTTTGTGTTCATTTCAACCGGTGTTGTCATGGCAACTAGCCGCAGCTATTCACTGAAATGTCAAGGCATTGAGGCAAATCTACACACACACACACACGTACTGTC
>OMNM01065024.1:44586-60805 GCA_900302745.1 Parablennius parvicornis | reverse complement strand
GGGGGGGGGGGTGAAATTGTGAAATGCTCCTTATTTAGCTGTGCTCATTTCACATCTGCGCTTGAAGAATGCAAACTCGTGACCAAGTAAATGGAATTCTGCCCTCTATTTGGCAACCTGCAGACAGACAGCTGTCAGCAGTGTCTTTGAAAAGCAACCAGAAGAGCATCTGAACAGGCGGAAGGTATTTTCAGGTACTTTCACATGCTGATTATTGTCTCACAGCTGAATCCTCACTTAATCTGCTGTAAACTTTTGCTACAGGTGCACTCTTCTCTTCATTTCTTCTGTCAGCAAGGACAAGATGTAAACTCATTATGAAACTAGATTAAAACTTCAGCAAGAAAAGCATTGCAGGCTGTATTTGGCTGGTTTCCAATGTGAAACAGAAATGTGTCATGTTGATTACAGAAAACGTGGATGGATTAAACATTATGCTGTGGTTTCTATGGATACATATTTTCAATAATCGAGGTGAATATTAGTGGCTTTCTTTTTACCTTGCAATACAACATGTGGCCACAAGAGAATTATTAGCTACACAGCCAGCTGGTGATAATGCGTACAGATGGGAAGATCTGCTGATGTGATCGTGACATGGTTCTCCAATTAGTATTGTTGTTTGAAAAAAAAATGTAGGTATTCAAATTCAATGACAACTTATTTCCAGGCTGATTCCTGTCACACTGTTTAAAGCTGTTCTAATATTTCAAAGAAGGGATACACAATGTTAAAATAGAGTATGTGACCAACCACATTTTCCTGCGTTCAGGTTGTGTGTCCCCTCGTGGTGCATCGAGTGAGGTCGTGAGCTTGAGAGTTGAGGAATTCAAGTTTAAATCCTGATTTAAAACAGCCTAATGTCTATGGTGCAAGTTACTTTCTTTGGCAAGTTGAAACTTTCTTGTCTTCAGGTTCTTATGTTTTTACTTTAAATGGCAAAAAATATTTAATCTTAGGAGTTGTTTAATTAATCTGTCTGAATTTAAATGAAACACAAAAGACTGCAGACAACAAAATGTACTCAGAGCTGAGCTTTGTTGTTAAATGTTGTCTTTAACATACCAATAATAACTTCCCGAGCAGATGAGGATGCTGTTATGGCTGCAATCATCATTTTAAGTTATCTTGATTCCACATATATTATTTCATGTGTGAACGGTAATGAAAATACTTGAAATATCCCTCACAGACTTCAGAAGATCACACCGTGTCCGAACAGACGTCCTGAGCAGCATGTTAGCTGTGCTCCATCTGTCACACAGGAGGCTTTCAGGCACAGTGTGGAGTGCTTTTCTTTTTGAGCATCCATCAATTCATTCAACATAACTACAAATGTAAAATGCAGGAAAAATAGACTTGATTGCACAAAAATACACTTCACTGTAAACATCAGCCATTACAACCCCTGTGCAAAAACCTGTTTTTCCCTAAATTACAAGCAAAACAGGAAACATGGCTAGAATCACCTCTGTATGGACACAGTTTGAAAACGTCACAATTTGTTTTGTGTAATCAGAAAACAATGTTTAAATCTTTAGTCTTCAGATAAACTAGAACAATAAAGTAATTACTGCAGCAAAAATTATAACAGCAATGTATTCAGAAGGTACCCAAACCAATGGTGTAAAGATTTTTTAAAATCCTTCAATGTAAACTGTTAATCACTTGACAATTCCACATCTCCCTCCTGGAGCTTTGTGCAGGGTTTTAAAAATGATGGATTTGGCTGCAGTTCTTTATGAGGTACCGACAATTTTATTGCTTCGAGATGGAACGAGGCGGACTTTGAAAGCATTGCCAATTTGTTGACATTCAACATAAAAAAGGAACATTAAGCATGTCAGTTTTGGTGGCTAATGTTCATGACTGTGTGATGAAAAGTCTCTTTCCTAGTCTAAAGTTTCAGTGTGTTTCAGAAATACAGAAGGCAATATGAAGTTCAGTGCAGGGGAAAACAATATCATTGGATAAATAATTCTTGAGCATATATGACACAAAATAAAAGTGGCAACTTTGATTCTTGTTGTGGAGGTGGTAACTAAGGCCTGGCTGCAGTGGTGGGATGCCCTGATGTTTCTTCGAAGTGGATCTGCAGACAATCTTCTGTCACTGTGTTGGGCTGACTTGAGCAGACTGAGCAGCATTGTGTTGTGCAGAGGACTCCTCTACTTCTCCTTCTCAAGGCTGCACTTCTTTGTCTTCTCCTCTGCCAGCTGACTCATGCTGCACGCTGCCGCTTTTGTGTCTGTAAAATATAGACAGTGACAAATAAAAGATTGAGAGACAGTGGGTGAGCAGTGAGGCCGGCCAAGGAGTTTAATGCACAGCATTCATTTTATAGTGTTTATTCTTTGGGGCATTTTAACAACTGAATCTTAACAAAAAGTTCTAGTAGCGTGGCAAATTATGCCCCGAAATTTATAGTATATGCCAGATCTTTTGTGAATAATTATTGAGCACAACTATTACTGTAAACAACATAAAACAGAGCGGAAATGTAGAAGAAGTGCAAAACTTATGTATCCAAATAAAGTTCACAGCCCCACAACACCACAGGCCCCCCAAGCAAAATGAAGAGATGGCACATGAAGACATGCATTCTGTGTGTAAATGGCAAGTTAACAATTTACAATTATTAAAAGGGGCCTTAAGAATCAGTCGGAATCTGATTCTCCCGCAGTAGTTCAAAATTACACACAATCACACTCGCTATAGCTCTTAATGCATGTTTTGGCACGT
Organism: Parablennius parvicornis; assembly: GCA_900302745.1. Lineage (NCBI taxonomy): Eukaryota > Metazoa > Chordata > Actinopteri > Blenniiformes > Blenniidae > Parablennius > Parablennius parvicornis. The sequence goes on along the minus strand of OMNM01065024.1, from coordinate 58,063 downwards.
TTTTAGAGAACATAGTGAAAAGCCATGCAGGTAGAACATGCAGACTATCACAGGAAGCCATGTAAGTTTGGAGGCTGTGAGGCTGATCATCACCCCATCAGGCAGCTTTCAATGATGGATAGAGCAAATATTGTCTGAATGTATAAAAGAAGCATTTCTATAAATGATGTGGGAGAAGATATTTCTTATAGTACTTGTCTCTGACACCTGAGTCAGTCATTCACTCAGTGTTTTCCAACATTTGTAGGACACCACAGTCCTTAATGGAGATTGATAGCGAGCTAGAAGTTCCATGAGCATTAGCTGTTGAGAGAAAAACTGCAACAACGCCATAGCCTCACCAGCCAGCAAACTCATTTTCCCACGTTGGTGGAGCTGCTTTCTGGGCTATTTCAGCCGTAGCAGCTCTCTCTGAAGTAAAGATCAAAGCCAATCCACAGACGATTGGTGACAAGTCATGATTACATGACAACAAGCCAAGCTTGTTGAACTGTTTTACATGCCGATATAAACTGCATGGTGAATGGAGAATGAAAAGTCCCATGGGGGAGGGACCTGGGGACCCACTCTCTCACATCCCCATCATGGCCTTGGGGGGGAGGCCATGATGGGGATGTGAGAGAGTGGATTCCAGAGCAATAGCTCCTCTGTGTTTTACTCACCCGGTTGTGCGTTGTTTTGTTGCGATGAGGGATCTGCTACACTGGCAACGCTAGAACAAGCCTCTTTCTCCTTGGAGAGGGAGCACTCCAATCCACCTCCAGCATCTAATAGACTCTCTCTGGAGAACTCTGCAGGGTTTACAAAGAAAGACAAAGGAGAACGCAGCCACGGATAAAACTGCATTTCACCATACAGCTGTGCTGATAAAGCGCCAATACATTCCCTTACAAGATGCTTGTGCACAGAACCAGTCATTTATTGCCTCATCAATCAATGCCACGTGACATTTACAATTGCTTGCTATTTACTCATGCTGAGTTTTAAGGTTTAAAAAAAATAAATAAATAACTGCTGTTAATGGTCATTGACGTGTTTTTCCCAAGCTTCCACTTGGATCATTTTTATTTGGATTAGCCTAAAACTCAAGTTGGAGCTCTTCTAATGGTTGGATAAGCCAACAAGAGCACGATCACCCTATAGTTTTTGACTAAAGAATATACAACAAAAACATCCACCAGGCAATGGGTTAGAATTTTATCTTGTCACTGTGGCGTTATTGTTTCAGAAAAAAAAACAAAAACCTGCTGTATCCACTCATGATGCATTAGTCCTTTGCAATTACTGAAGTGTGTACACTATGTGCTATACTCTGTGACCCTCTCTCCGTCTGCCATTACGGTGAATTACTCAGCCTGAGCTGAAAAGCTGACCTCAGTTTTTTTTTTTTTTTTTTGTCGTCAGTGAAAGTACTTGGCACAAACAACAGACTGTATGTGCCAAGGTGGCACTTTGACCATGTAAGTGTTTTTTCATTAAATGAGTGTGTTGACCTTTTAGGAAGAATACTGATAAACAAAGCAATGCCACTTTTGGTTACTAGCTGCTTATTTTTCACAAAGCTGACTTGGATAATCCATATACCAGTCGAGCCAATTGGAGCTCAGGAGCTCAGGTGCAGCTGATTGTCTTCTAATCCTATAATTGGTCTTTTGAACCACACCGACTCGTTCAAATGTCCTTGGGCGACATACCTTTGGAATGTGGACACCTTGAATGACAACCATTGTACCCAATAACCTCCTGCCTCCTGTAACCAATATTGTAATAACTAGCCAATAATGTATTGAGGAATTTGTATCCTCAATGAATGGCTATGATGACCATCAACTACATCTATTTTTGATTTTCAGCCCTATTTATGTATTATTACATAACTGACTGTACCTATTACATTTTGAAGGTTTTTTTTTTTTTTAAATGCGACTTAAATCATGGTATTGGCAACATTTTATTGCAATAATGGATCAAATATCCTATTATGTCATTGGTAAGCCATTACATTATAGGCTTTATTACATTTATAAAAGCCAACAATAATACATCATGGTCAGGTATTACTTTATAGGCAATTACTACATTATTGGTTTTTACACTTCTTTAAGAAAAATGTGGCTCAGTAGGGAAAAAGGCTCCAGCATCTTAGAAAAGTCACTACTACAATGCTTCATTTAAACTAAAGTATTAAAAATAAAAACAAGAACTAAATTAAAGCCATAGGAACTGGAGACTGATGCCAAAAAATGGAAAGACATTGGACCTATCATACAGCGGGCTGTGGCTTCTCCCAGTAAAGGTGTTTTCTTCCAGTAAACCACCAAAAGCTATAAACTAACTTAGTGAACAGAAAAACATGAATGCTAACTAGGAGCAACGAACACATTAGGAGAACAGAAGATATACCAATGTGAGAACAAACAATCTCTTCACCACCAGTGCTGTACCCTTTATGTGCCCTATATTTCTACGCTCTACGCTCTCATCCCCTCCTGCTTCTCCTCCTCCTCCTCTGTGCCTGAGCAACGATTGCACTTGTGTTCACAGCATACTGAGAGAACGAGAAAGGCAGAGATGGGAAGAGAAAAAAAACACTGCCACACATGAAAATATGCATAAATGTGTCTGAATGTCTCAAGTGTCGAACACTCACTAAATAATTTAAGCTTTTTCAGCACTTACAGTGTACGACCATCTCATATCTGTCCTTTTTATAGCTGAATTATTATTTGCTCAATCTATCTGAAAACCAAGACAAAACAATAAAGATACATTGTATCGTGTTTATGGCATTGTGCTTTCGACTTTAAAACAAACCAAAAAAATCCCTCAACATTACCTGAACTCTGGCAAGCATCATCTTTACAACATTGACATGAACGTAATGTTGATATTCTGACCTGACTTTCTTTTAATTTCTCCCAATCAGTTACTTGTTTTAGAGGCAATGGTCAAAACAGCAACCACATTTAACAAAAATGACAAACATTAAAATCAAGAAAATTCACATTGTGATGCTTGAGAAGCAAATAACTGCAGGAATAATAATTAAAAAAAAGTTCTAGAACTTGATGATTATACAAATACAGCTGTGGCATGATGAAAGCAATCTAAACTAGGTGGCAGGGATCAGCGAGGACAGATTACACCTTTGTTTAACCATTCACCCTGGGCTTTTTCTCACCCTGCACCCAGTTTAATCTGATATACATCAAATGTATTAAGATTCAACCTCCCAGCTGTTTCTGCCTCCTACTTTATTCTTTGCTTTATCTTTGTTCCCATTTCTTTTCCATTCTTCATCTATCTTACTTGATAATGAGATGCATGTGATTTGAGCATACCTTCTGCTTCCTTATAGCACACCATCAATCTGTCACGATCAGTGACCTCCGAGCATGTCTCACATCTTTTCTTCATTTCATCACCTGCACAGTCTCTTGTGTCCATGCATTCATTATTTCTCTGCCCCCTTTTCCTGCCCTGAAACATGTTTTGGCAGGCTTCATTTTGGCCCTGCTCCTGCTGCATTAATTATGGTCTTTATATGCTTCCTGCCTCTGAATGGGCCACATTAAGTGGATGCAAAAAGTGGAAGCCACCCAAGTACATTTAATCAAGTCCTATAATTAAACAAGTCCCTGATTTCCTGGTACTTTGCTTTCTTTATAATGTTACTGATACTGAGTCTTACGTTTTTAGTTTTAGAATCATAATTAATGAAGAAACTGAGTAAAAAAAATAACAATTTAGTCTTGAGCAAGCCTTCCCAGTTTATAACTAGGGCATCCCATTTCATGCTGTTGGCAAGAAACATTTTCCTTTAAATGCTAAGAGTGTTCGCCTAAAGGGGACTTATTATCTTTCCGTCCAGATTCTGTAGCACTTTATTGAACCGACATGGAGACTGACAGAGCATTGGATACTCCCCACTATTTTACTGATCAAGGTAACAAATCATAGGTGGTACAAAAGCTCAGGGAAGCCAAAGAGAATGAGCATTTAGCTGTAAGTATACACAGGTGTGTTTGTTTGTTGCAAATTTGGTTTGTTGTTGGTTCTGTTGCTGGTTCTGTGTGAACTGGAATTAGTCAGTTTCAGTAATTGATAACCAGTGTAATTGATGTTATCTATTCTATACTTGTCATCTGTTGACCCCATTGCCAAATAGCCTCAAAAGCATTTTTTTTTTTTTGGACTGTGGGAGGAAATCGCACAGACAAGGAGATTATATAATATCTACACCAAAAGGCTCCCAAGCTAAACTCAAACCAGGGATGGTCTCACGGTGAGGCAAAAGTGCAAACAGTCTTTATGATTAAAGAAAAACTGAAATTCAATCAAAGAAAATAAAACGTGTTCTGTCTTATTTCCAACTCCACCGATTGAATAAAAAGTGAGCTACTGTTGATTCTGTTTCTGCTCTTTTCCTCCTAAATTGAACTTTAATTGGAACATTAATGTCTTGGATTGCTTGTTCATCTAGAATTGTATATATTTTTTCTGTTATACTGAAATGTTTTGCACTTTGAGATAATTGTATTGCAGTTGGTGCCACATTCATTAAATCGAAGCGTTCATTAAATTCTATGTATTAGGTTTGACCTTTAGGTCTGGAAACGGCTAAATTATCTATCCCACTGTATACTGCAAACCTACTGTTGTGAATAATTTAGCAGAATGTATCTGTAACTGTAACCAGCTGAATACTCCTTCTCCTCACTCTGCACTTTCAGGCATGTAAGAGAACCTACGGTGGCCATGGAGCTTACAGTGATGAAAAAATGTCCTTCCTAGAACCTTATTTAAACTGTTAGTCACCATAGAAAAAAATCTGCTTCACATGTATGTCTTATGTCTTATTAAAGGATAAAATCCAAAACAATTTAAGGTGTTACTGTCGCCCATAACCTCAAGGTCAATACTTAACCTGATTTTTCCACGAAATTTAATTTTTAGAAATCTTACAAAGTGATGAATTAAAACAAATTTTGTCAGAGATGGAGATATTTTACTAATTTTTTTTTTTTAATTTTATATTAATTTTATGTTAACATTTTTACTGTGGGACCTAAGTGCTGTGAGGACATCACTTTACTAGTGTGTGCAGCTAACAAAACACTGCAGTGGTTTTTTTTTTCCACTTTGAGTCTATGTAGCAAATATTCCAGGCAGCTGCAAGAACAACAACACACATTCTTTTTTTTTTTTTTTTTTCCAAGGTCTCCAAACATACCCTCCATTTGGCACCGCAGTTTCTCAAAGGCCTCGGCCGTAGCGTCGTCATCGTGTGGGAGCTCCTCTCCGGTGGGGACAGAGTCAGGGCTGGGTCGGTCCGACAGGCAGCTCTCCGAGGAGCACTCATCCCCAGCTCCCTGCTGCTGCCGATACAGGTGGTGCTCCACCAAGAACTGCAGCTCTGGGAGGAGGGAGGTGGAAGCAGAAAAACTACTGTAAGTTAAAAGCAAAGTCAAGGAGGTGAAGATGAGAGTGACACAGAAATAAAGTTAGATGAGGAGAAAAAGGCAACGTGGGATGAAAAATGTGGAGTGGAGAGGAACGCATTAGTGTGAATATCGAAACCCGAAGTGAAAACCAAAAAGCAGCAAATCATCAGGGAGATGGAAGCAGAAAGAGGACAAGCAACAAAAAAAAAAGAGAGAGTGGTGTGAGATTGAGGCAGCCAATGAGAGACAAGAAGGTTATGAATAGCACACAGGGAAGACAGGTGGAAGGAAGAGGAGTCAGGCTTGAAAGAAATTCAACATGAAATCCAACACACGACATGTTGTAGGTTAAGCATTTTAATAAAGCAGTGGCATTTAATTAACCTCTGTGTAGAGTGAGGAGGCAAGTGAAGATGCATTGGTGCTGAGATGTGACTTCTTTAATCGCCTTCTTTGGCCTCCATCTGTGGCTTTATTAGTTTTAATCCCCTTGTAGAGGCAAATGAGCACACTGATTATTATATGAGATTTCCTTTTTTCCCTCAGAAGTGACTCATCAGCCTTAGTGCATGTCAACATTGAAATTCATTGAAAAAAAATAAAACTTTCAAGAGCTTTAATTTCCACTTATTTTCATCAGTTTTGTTATCTTGGTTGTATTATCTACTTTATTGCACATGCTCCTGCTTACATGCTCATACATTTCTTAGTTCTTAATATTGTATTTCCTATGGCTTTGTTTAGATGCTACAGTCACCTGAAGGCCTTAATCTCACGAAGACACAATTTCTAAAATACAAACAGGGAAATGGAAAGCAATTCTTGCCACAAAATTGGAGTAAAGCTCAGTGAAGCAAATATACCCGATTGAGTTTTAATTAAGTGAAGAGAGAACTTCCATTATCAGCAAAGCCGGTACACAGTACATATGGTAAAGAACATCTGAAATCCTCTGCTGAAAGAAGTTTAAAAACCAAATCTTTGGACATTGTAATGGTTTCAACTTTTTGTAGTATGGATGAAATCAGAAAGTTCTTTGAGCCCCGAGAGCAAGAACTGTGTGTTTGCTGTGAGCCAATACAATATTTCAGGACATGTGTAACAATCTTTTGCATGACATGGAATGATTGATGATGTAAAAAAAAAAAAAAAACAAAAAAAAAAAAAAACAGATAATGAAGTATGTAGAGTATTTGGCCCCGCCTCAGTTCCAGGTTGCATCATAAAATACACAGTACTTTTACTCTGTTATATTAGACGGCCACAGCTTCAAAATTGTCCCTAACGTGGACAATACACCTTTAAATGGTATGCATAGCTCACTTTTTGTGCAAGTAATTTGTATATTTGTGTCCTGCATAAATGATTGATGTAGGTACAGAATATAAATCAGTAATGTAATCCAAAAATATAACTCCTACGGTTTTTAATTGGAGCTAAAGGTATGTTCTGAAGCATTAACTGTTAGCATTATACATTTAGAAGAGTTGTTGAGGAGACCTATCATATAATGATAGCATCCACCTTTCATCGTAGGCGTTCCTTTTTGCCCTTTCCGTCGTTGTCGAGGAGAGTTCAACAAAGCTGCCTGTGAAATGTCAACATGACAGCAAGAGAGAAGATACAGCTTTAGTAGATATATAACTCACTTAACTCAAGAAAGAAAGCAGAGTCCATATACCTGCATTTCTATAATTCACTTTCAAGTAAACTGTCATTAGGAATAAATTAGGTTACCTTGTACAACTGGTTTGGGAGACGATCTTCATCAATTTCTGGAAAGAAGAGAAGGTCAAACTTCAGTCTGGGACATGATACAAGTATGAAACCAAGTCACATAAATCGCAAAAATAATAGAACGATGGGATATGACACGCAGAAGTCTCATTAATGTGTTTGACTGTCATTCTCTGCAGTCTGTCAGTGTGCTGCAGCTGGAGTGCTGCTGTGTGTCCCACAGTGCAGATTGGATATAAGGTGACCTCCAGTCAGATGCTTATCTGACGCGCTACGAGAACCGAAGGACTGCTCCATCTTTATCTGGGAGGTATCATTTCATTCTTTTTTTAATTCAACATCCACGAATAAACCCAGGCTCCCTAGATACAATTCCTTGTTGACGAATTCAAGAACCACTTCATACAGCCTACTGTTGTATACAGACAAATACTACAACACTCTTAAAGGGAAGAAGCATACTCAAGTGTATCTGTTGTTAGTATTTACTAGAGTAGAAGTTGATTCAGATACCAAAAATACCCAATGACAGGAAAGGCATTTATTCAGATACCAGGAGTTAAGTGTACCTGTATTGTTTATTGCAGTGTGTTAAAAGCTTTCGAATTTGCACCTGAAAGACTGCTTATCACTCAATTTCATTGAGTAAAATTCTCCTACTGTGAACAGAAGCACCGTTAAAATACAATTACCATGTTACTCTAAAAATATGAACCATCCAGCATTGCGACTTTGATCTCTGACTGCAGCTGTACCTCTCTGTGATGAACGCCACTCTCTGAGTGCCACTCTGGTGGACCATTAGTCAATTAGCCGGGATCTTGGGCTGAAACGTATTTGGCCATTGGGCTGCGTGAGACACTGTGTTGATGGCATCTATGATAAAATATTTTTAGTTTTTGGAGATTTTGTTTCTCTACACCGTTTCATCTTCATTTGGGCTTTGTGCCTCAGATATGGGTTCAGTCGTGGCCTGCTTGGGGAGCAAGACTGTACGAAGACGTTCGTTGGTTCAAATCTCACTATAGATTGATCACTGATCGGAATCCTGATATCCCAACAGCCCACTAATAAGTAACCACGGATGGACACTCTGTAGCTGCCCCATAAGGGAGTATTCAAAAGATAATGATGTGTTATTGAGACTTGGACAGGTTGTGGACTTTATTTGATTTTCTCATTTTAAGTCTGATATCTTCCCTTCAATTTACTTTTTCTGATGTATTTTTAGTTGCGTTTCCCATATTAATATCCTGCTGCTGATATTCTGTTTTATTTCATTTAATGAATACTGAGCTTAAAGCAGCTCCACTGTCCACATAATTTTCCTCCATGAAAGCTGAGGGGATGTTGAAGACAGTATGAAGTCTGAATCTCACATGAAGTTCAGTCAATGAAGAAAAGTTCAATAAAGAGTCAATAATATGAAACATGACTCTGCGGTCACTACAGGAGAGCTTCAAAATAGAAAAAAAAAAAAGAACCGTTCACTAGTAAAGTGAAACCATTGACTGTGATCAATAGTGAGCATGTTGCACAATCAAGTCTGTGTATTACAGCCTCAGAAGTTTTTTTTTTCTTTCTTTCTCTCCACACCAAACATAAACCCAGTGGTGTGTAGAAATCTGCCCAAAAAAACTCACAGAACTCCAGTGTGAGTGGGATTATTCTTCATACAACATGTAGTGACAGCGGCACTTGAAATTGATTCTTATTTTTAGCATGTCCCAGGAGTTTTAAAAAGTTCCTCAACCATTATGGGTTCCCTTTCGAATCAATCCCAGGAAATGAGCCTGTCACGAACTGTCCTACAGAGGATGAGGATTTACAAATGGCTGCTTGTCAGACAAAATGTCAAACTGCCTGAAAATTGGAGTGTTGGTGAAAATGAGCAATAATCAGAAACATGGCCGATGACAGTGTCAAGGTTTGTGAGAAAAGGCACCTCATAAAATCTGGCAGAGACATCATGAATATATATACTAAATAAACACATAGAAATGATTTTGTAACTATTAAAATGATTAAAAACTGTATTTCGCCAGTCAACCAGTGTGGTGTAAGAACTACAACGTATGATGCAATTCATTGTTAAGGAACACTGTTTAGTATTCAGCCAATTAAGAAATGACTCGGAAAAAAAGAACACTTGCAGTATTACTTCCTGTTTATCCTTTGTAGCAAGAAAATGGTTGAGTGCATTCATCTATAGAGAACTAAAGTTGAATATTGTTTGCCCTGGTGAAGCCAGATGTTTTTTATCTACAGTATGTGCCTTGTGGATGTTGCTGTTTCATTATTTCACCTGATTTCATCTCCGCTAAAAACACAGCTGCTGCTCAATGAAACAGGCCCTTACTAACAACTGTCTGACACCGTCTTTGGAGGACAGTGTCTTACTATTTATGTAAAGCATACACACATTAGATGTTCTTAAGTATTGTGTTATTACCTTTGATATGATTGTTTTGCACATAGACTTGGCAGACAGAACCCTGATTCTTTTCTTAAACTTTTAAATTTTAAAAAAGATTCCCCCAATGAAGCATCTCAGATGAGAGAATCAGAATTAGAATGTGTTTTAATTCATTGCACAATTGCACAAAAGGAAAAAAAAAAAAAAAAACAGGACGTAAGAACAATACATCTCATATACTGGAAAAGGCTCTATGAGAAGAAGTTTCAAAACCTAAAGCAACTCCAATTGCTTTTATAGACAAGAAGGGGTGATATTATTTTGCTATATAACACCATTATAATTGTTAAAATGTAGTTATGATAAATCTTTAGACACATTGATCTATTCACACATTTATGCACAATTCATGATGGCTGCCATGCAACCTAATAAACCTCCATTTAGAACAATTTGGAGTTCAGTGTCTTGCTCAAGGACACTTTTACCTATGGACAATGAGATGGAGGACTGAACCAACATTAGGAATGATGAACCGCCATACAAGCTGAGATCATGATAATAATGACTAGTTTTCACTGCAAAACTCTGTATCTTAATTAGCTTTAAATAATTTGATACTGTAATTAATCAATATGAAGATGGTTTGACCCTAAAAACATATGCAGACCTGATGCAATATGTAACATTATACAAAAAAAAAGAAGAGAATTGTGTGTTTGTGAATCAGAGATCTAAGATGTATGAAAACTGCTTGTTTGAAACAAATCAATCATTGTGCAGCTTTGCTTGGAAATTGAACAAACAATTCAATCAGCAGTCGAGATGGTTGAAAAACCATTTGGTCAAGACACATTAAAAAAGGCCTTCACACAGCTGATATTCAGATTGCTTCGTCTGAGCATCGAGCCCATCTGTGCTACAGAGCGAGAGAAAAGGCCAATAAAAGAGCCTTTCTGGAAGTGATGAGTCTATCACAGCAACTCCCAGCTGACTGAGTATCTGACATAAAGCCAGATGAGAACAGAGGGTGTCTTCTGACACCACTTTACGCAGCCAAGCTACTTCAATCTATACCTGCTGTAGCTGGAGTCAGTTTAAAGTGCTCTACTGTATCTGATGAAGAAAAATGAGCTAAAGAATAAAAACTGTGTGTTGTTTATAAATTCAATAAAGAAACAGAGGTCCACACACACTCATACATTTCAAAAGGCTTCTTATCTCTGTTCTTTGTGTTTTGCTGTTAAAATAGAGGAAAGTGGAGGGGAGCTTTTTTTTTCTCTGCACAAACAACAGCAAGACGCTTTTTTCTATATTTTAATGGAAATATTCTCCCGTCACTTATAGCATTATCAAACAAATCAGCTTCTAACAAAGATCTGTGTGAATTTCAAATGGGATTAATATTTAAAAAGTACTGAAAATAAAAACCACACCAATGCAAACGTCAAGATATAGGCAGGCATATCGTAATCTTACTCATGATACCAACCAGAAAGACAACATATTCACATATACAGTCATTTAAACTCTCCAGTTCACCTCAAATGCATATTATTGGACATGTAAAGAACATACAAACTACATTAAAATCTACCTGAAGTCCCGACTCAAATCAGGATATCTCACTATGAGGTGTACGTGCAAACAACCACACAACTGAGTGTCCTTGAGTCACAGTGCATGTAGGATATTAGAGGGAAAAAAACATGTTAGATGGGAAAACTGAAGATAATTGTATGTGTCATTATTATGAATAGCACAGGAATTTAATCACCTCCCATGCCACAGTTGTGCCACGTTTCATCATTGCAATAGAAATAAATCAACATATTGGCAAAACATGCTTATTCATTCTCTTGTCAGCAGTTTCCTGACTAAACTTGAGGGATTTAGATTCTGCCTGAAGCTGCAGCATTTACACTTTTTTTTGTGTCATTGCTTTATCAGAAAAAAACAGGATAATACAAACAATCCTGATGGACACCCAATCCCTCTAAGGACACCAACAATGTTTTCAACATCAGTGGTTTCTGTATATATTTGTTGTTGTTTTTTGTTTTTCCTTATTGCATAAGGGTTTTTTCAACTTAATTCCTTAGCTAGACTATACTTTGTTTATCTATCTTCAATTCTCAACGAAATTGTCAATATATACCAATGAAAAATATCCCAAATCTTCAATAATAATAAAAAAAAATTGGACATTTAAAAAAAACGTAGATGAAGTATTAACACCTAAAAGCAAACATTGAAAACCAATATGAGGGACATGTGAGGTTGACCAGGTTAGAGACTCAGCTATCGAGGACACGGTTTGGATGTGTGTTGAGGAGAGATAGCGACTGAATTGGACAAAGTGTTGCAGGAGGAGAAGAGGGACGAGTGAAGCAGGACCTGGTTCAGCCCCTAAAGGGAACCCAGAAAGAAGAAAACTTTATCTGCTTCTTTGAGCTATGCTCGGCAAGACAAAATCTATTTTAACCTTTATGTCTCTGCAGATTATATATGAATTATTATATATGAAATATCGAAATATGTTTGATTAATATGATAATATTGAGTTTCTCTTTGACCAACTATCAAGCTGTCAATCTGTAATGGAAACAATGTATTAAGTCAGACATATTCATTTGTTCATCCTCTGAACTGCTTAAAAAAGCATGAAAGCCGCTTTCTTTTTCCCCCATATATTTCACACTGCTGGTCACATTTGGTCCCCATTTCCATTTATGTGTTCATCATATCAAGTCTCCAAAATTAACACACCACTGGTATTTACCATTTATGGAAGTGAAAAGTTGTTTGAACTACATCTGAAACTTATATATCTGAAAAATATAATAACATATTAAAACATTTTTATATAAATTTGCTTACCATAGTTTCAAAACAGTCCTCAGAATATACATGCTTGTTCAGAATTCCGCCTTCTGGTTGTGAGTATGACATTTTTGTTGCATTCAAAGTCTTGAATCTAAATCACTTTTAATTGAATTAAAAAAAAAAACTGAGCTCTGGTGCTTTCTTTTGTTTCCATTCTTTCCACAACAGGTACTTTTAACTGCTAATTAGGTATATAATACTTTTAGATGCTTGACAGTGAGTTACATGTGTTTCAATAGTGGATATTACAATATTATAATATTATCTCACATTTGATACCTTTGAAAACCTCAACAACACTGATGAAACGTTAACAAGAGCTGTGGTTCATTAGTTGAAAATTCAGAACACCCAAGCTTAAGTTAACAAGTAAGACAGTATTCCCATCTGTATTAATTCTAGTAATTTCAAATTTTTACTTTCTTTCATATTACATTTGATCTCTCTCAAGTTGACTTCTTATTTCACCAGGAATCAATAAAGACACGAATCCTCCCAGAAGTCAGGTTTTCCTTCAGAGGGAAGTCAAATCAGCCAACTTCTCATGATAATATCTGTTTCCTCATTATTCAGCCTGTAACTGCACCGTGCGCGCGCGCGCGTGTGTGTGTGTGTGTGTGTGTGTGTGTGTGTGTGTGTGTGTGTGTCAAACTGTCTGTCTCAAGTGGTTGTGGGGTTCACAGTGCACAGGGGCAGAGCAATGTGCAGTGCATTAAATAATGCAGGGCTCTGTCTGATGTGGGGCACACCATTACTGCACCACCACAGCTCCTCTCCCTCATCATCATATCTGTTCCTCCCCATCCCCCTGCTCTCTGCCACATCCCGGTCCTCTCTTCTAACACAGACACACACACACACACACACACACACACACACACATAAAAGCTACAGTCTGTGATTGTCTCTCTGCAGCCAATTCTGGGTCTGTTTTTGCTTCTGTGACTTTGAGTTGATCTCTCGTGTTTCAGCCCCTAATTTAGTTTTGATACGT
>OMNM01065024.1:29341-44566 GCA_900302745.1 Parablennius parvicornis | reverse complement strand
TTCATCTTTCATATAGAATCAGGAAAAATCTATTTGAAATTTGTTTCCAATAAAATGACATGAAGCAAAGTTATGATTAACAGCAAGTATCTTCATAAGTTAATAGAAGTGTAAGAAAAGAATATATAGCCAATGAAAGCAAGAACAGTGTCTGTGGGTAGGAGAGCATGCTGGTGCTCCAATCATCTGGCAAACATCAGTAACACACACACACACACACACACACACACACACACATAAAAGCTACAGTCTGTGATTGTCTCTCTGCAGCCAATTCTGGGTCTGTTTTTGCTTCTGTGACTTTGAGTTGATCTCTCGTGTTTCAGCCCCTAATTTAGTTTTGATACGTGTCCTCGTGTTGTCTCAGAGGCTCTCATTTCTCATAGACACATAGAAAGAGGTGTCACCCATTGTGATATTAAATGTAAGCCTGAAAAAAAAAACAAGTGGCACAGCTACACTGCATCAAAAGAAGCCCAAAGAGCACCCACTACCCTAAAGACGTCTGGCTATCTGACCCAATTGTGAAAAAAAAACCATTACTAATAAATGACTAAACAACAAAGAGTCAAACCATTTGATCTTGTGACAGATAGAGTTTTTAAATGATTGTTTGTGTTTTCTTTTACGATACTGAACTATAAAATCTAACCAATCAGAAAACAGAAAGATCCAGAAAGCTGTTTTTTTTGTACCAGCATGCTTACATTTCAGGTTCATGGGATTATTGTTAATTTAGCAGGTTTTGGAGACTTTGTGAAGTCATGGTTAGCAGTCTCACTTCACACATATAAAATCTCCAATTCTAGTCTGGTTGGGGACATTCCCTTGTGTGCATGGATTTCATCCCACTATTAAATCCAACGCACTGCATATGAGTTCTTTACCTTTTAATTGTTTTGTATTTATGGGCATCTCTTTGGAAAAAAAACAAAAAAAAAAACACAGACCTTTAATTCAGAGCCATCACAAGCTTCTCTACTCTGTAAGTTTATTTATAGATTTAATTTGTAAAGTAACTCTTACAAAATGTCCAATTCATAATTCATGACTAACATGTTTTTTTTTTTTAATTAGCAATCCTGCAAACTGAGATACACCATTATGAATGCATGTATAAAAAACAAAACAACAACAGATCCTCTCTTTTTCTCTGATCATTTTTTGCTTTGTCTGAGCTTCTTTCTTTTTCCATGTTCCCTTTTCTTCTCATCAGTGCTGATTTCTCCTGCTCTCCACTTCATCCCCTCTTCAGTTCCTTCATCCCTGATCGACTAAGCAGGGAGAAGCGTTGAAGTGTTGAGGTTTTTCTCTGCTCTTTTACTCGGAGCTCAAGGTCGACTCTGAGAAACTCCACATGCTGACAGTCTAACTACTGAATCAAACTACTGCACATGAACATATTGCATCATCGCACTCATGTACAGAGATATATTAAGCAAATGGTTCACTGGCCTGTTTTTTTTTTATCTGTCATGAAAACTGTTGTTCAGATTGAGAAATTAATATTATCTTGCAGCCTTCAGTTGCTGTGATATTAAAGAATATGTGTACAAAACAACGTCTGCCCCCGACTGTATTCTCAGTGACGCATCAACTCTTATTTATTCAGGCATAACAGAATGCCACCCACTGTTTTCTCGCTTGGAGAAAAGTACTCCCCCTGCTCCAGAATATCAGCTGATCTACACCCACATTAATATGTTTTCATTTCATTCTGCAGTGGGTCACGTTGCGCACACGCACACACACACACACACACACACACACACACACACACACACACACACAGGAAAGTAGGGAACCACAGTATGAGTCATCCAACAGCATACCTCATCCACTGTAGTGTTTGATCGCTGAGATCTCATGAGAAGACACGCACGTACGCATGCACGCACATAGAATAATTACTTGGTGCATAGCAGAGTTAGTGACACCACAGAAATTAAATGTAGAACCTTGTTGGGTGTAGAATCGTGGATATGCAGAGACTGAAATATGAAATCAATGTTCTTATCATGAAAATAACACAAAGCTGAAACATGTTTAAATAACTTTAAACTTGCACATTTTTTAAATTACACCACATTTTTGGTCAAATCTGATTGCATGCTGTGTCTCCTATATCTTTACAAATAAAAGCTATTGTTGTAAATGCCTAATCCATAAACAATTACGTTTTACAGGATCTACAAAATGGTGTAGTTGCTACTTTGATATTTTCACCGGATTATCTGAAAATACGTCTTTCTGTATGGGGTTTGCATTTTACCCTGTGTGTATGTGTATTTTCTCCAGGTGGGCCAGTTTCCTCACCAGTCAAAATGCCCAGAGTTTACTTCGCCTTCAGTAGGAATCAAGCCCCCCGTGACTCTGAATTCAATAAAACAGTATAGAAGAAGAGTTGATATTTAACCGGACTGTTCTTTATTGTGATACTTGTATAAATGATTTGCTTGTTCTACTTTGTCTAGTAATTTATTCATTTATTAAAAGGAGAACCCTTTGAGATGTAGCATCTTGTTTGCGAGGGGGTCCTACAACAAGCATCTAATAACATTAATAGTAAAATGAAATAAAATAGAAAAAAGATAAGCAAAATGGCAAAACAACACCAACACAAACAACATTCAAAACATGCATGCAGATCAGTAGCTTTTACCAGTTGTGCAGCCCCTCATATCTATTGGGTCAGGTCTCCCATGTAAAATAGAGCTTCATCTCATTGGGACTTTAAGGTAAGGAAATATTAAAAAAAAAAAAAAAAAATTGAATCTGTTTCAGAATATTTCAATTGTATTGGGCTGTAAAGAGAAAACATATTACATGTTCATATTTCATTTCAGGTAAATCATGTTCAGCCTTACATAAAATATTGAAATTCACATCACTGGTTAGATGAAGGTCAGAACAGACGACAGCAGGAAGCACAATGATCACCCAGAAAAAAAAAAAAAAACACTGCCAGCATGTGTGTGTGTTTTGTACTCAGGTGCCTTACCAGGTGATGACTGATCACTGGATGCCACTAAGGTAGCAGGTGTGGGTCTGCGTCTTCTGATCTGAAAAATATAAACAATTTCATTCTAAAGTGAAACTTTAATTATGGTGTGAAAGCAGATTCTCCATCAGGAATTATTTCTATATTGCCAATTTCAGGAAAATCTAGGCTGCGATTTCTCACAGGCTTTGCTCTTAATGGGTTGTATTGACTCCACCTATCAAAATGCTAATTCACAGCACACTGACATTTGCATTTTCCTGTTATTCAACTCACCAGAGAGAGTTGAACGCTCTCTCCATATGACCAGGTGCAGGGTTAAAGTGCCAGCCAGTTTCTGCTGTGAGACCAGAGCATCTCTGCCTGATACACCTTTCATGCTGGATAGTAACAGACATTTGAAGATGCCTGGGCTGGACAAGAGCAATGTCGGGGTCCCGCAGTGCTCATGCAGTGAGACCAGCAGGGCAGTCTGCCACCTCCTACCAGCTCTTGGCTTATGTCTGCTGGAGTGTCGTTGAATTAGCCACTGTGGGACTAAGCATGAAGGGACATGCACATTTCACCAAGCTGCTCAGTGGTAAGCTTGTTGAAAGCTCTAAGTGAGCTCTTCTCGGGAATAGAAAATGTTGTGTGCAAGTTTGTGTTGACACAGACAATGTTTTCCATCCATCTTTTATCCTACATCCAGGTGGGATATGAGCAAAGGCGGAGTATAGCTGGCACAGTTCCCCAGTACATCACTGGACAAATCACAGAGGGATAAACAATCACACACACTCACCACAAAGGCAAAACACACCAATTCTTTGGACTGTGGGAGTGGACCGGAATACAAGCTGCCTGGTAACTGTTATAGCACTTTGCAGCTGTAACAATAAATGATCTGGATTTCTACTGAAAGCTCACACAGTGCTTAGTCCGAAAACAGACGCTGATCTATTTGTCCTAAATGTACGCAACAGAGGGAAAAACGCTATGTAGTTTATCATAGAGTCCTGCACTGACTATAAATTTAGATATAAACATAACTTTTTTTTTTTTTTATGAGAGTCATTTCATCAAAAAAACTATAGTTGGAAGAGGACAAAAATAAGTGGTGTATGCGTTCTTCCATAATTTAGTTTAATGCCAGAATCTTTCAGTCTGAATTAAATTCTTTAATGCACCAGCATTTATTTTACAGACTGTTACCTTAGTGAAAGGTAGCATCGATCCATTGTCATTCTCAGAGAATTATCATATTATTTCAATACAATCTAGGCTTTAGCTCATAGTTAGTAGGTTTGGAGTCAATATGATGTTTATGTTGTAAAATGAAATCATCTTTTATATACGAAGATTTTGTTGGAAAACCACATACATTTTTTATTGCCTCCAGGATCACTTTACAATATTTCAATTTTTTTTTTAAATGTATCATGACTGTGAAAGGTGTGATAGCAATATAAATAGACAGGCAATTGTATACACAGTAGTGCACACATGTATGCGTGCACACGTGCATAGAGATGAGTACACACATAACTGAGTTGACAGACCTGCTGACTAATGCTGCATGTCATGTCAGCTTCTGTCCTCTAGTGCAGGTGCAATCTTAAAGCACTACAACTTATGCCTTAACACTACTGGACCGAAGAGCATTTGATTTGACTGTTTAAGTTAGTTGGTAGATAAAAGCTTTTCTTTTAGGATGAAAAAATAAACTATAAGAATGATCTGAATACAATGTTCTTGAATTTCAACCCCACAGGTCAAGTTATTTTTTGCACATGGTTTGCTTCTCTGTTTTGAGTATATCTCTCCAAGCACACACACACAACTCACAAACTTAATAGGAGTTCTGCACGGACTTTAATTGATTAGCTTCACACTGTCAAGACATGAAATGCAGATGTGACTACAGAAATAATGTGCAGTAATGAAAAATGAGCACAGTCGGTGACATTTCTGTAAGACGGTCTAATGAGCTATTCAGGTTGAAGAGGCTTCGCCGCCTTTATAATCACTTCCAAGAAGTACAGAAAACTTGTGAATAAGAAGAGATAATGGAGGTCTTTTCTATTCTTTTCTTTAACGTGTAGCAACGGTCCTCTGTTGCTTTGAATCCTCAGTCAACAATAAAATTACAGAGCTCAAATGAGGAGATGTGAGTCAGCTATTCACCGTTTGTTCCCTGTAACACTGCAACCTTCTCCATTCTGTATCCATGTCTCAACGGGAAAAATGCCCTCACAGAGGCACAGATACAGCTGAGGTTGGCATTCCGGCAGAAGCCTGAGCTTTGAGACAGTGGAAAGCAATTTAATTTTGATTAGCGGGAAATAAATCAATGTATAGAAATAGGAATCCAGTTGCTAAATGACACCCAAAACACATTTAAAGAAGGACGGGGTGCAATTTTCCCGAACTTGATTTGCATGTGGCCACATACAGAGGGGTGTATGGTGTGGATGCAAATGCATCTGTGACAAATGGAAACCAACTTGATGAGACAGAGAGCCATTGTCTCACATGAATGGATGACTTGTCCAAAATATTGAGACGAGACCCCGAAATACTAAAATGTCTCTAGTCTGTGTGTCGGTTGAAATATAAATGTTGATCTTTTCTTCAAATCTCATCAGAAAAGTCAAGTCTATATTATAGAAGTTTCAAACAAGAAGCCAGAAGTCCTGAAAATAGACAGGTGACCTTTGAATCTCCTGGTGAGAAAAAAAAGAAAAAAACGTTTATATGTTGAACTCTATCACTGTTGTTGGACTATTGATTCTTACAACAAGGTCTTCTCAAGTAGTTGTATCACAATCAAAGATAATTGTCTCTCAAGGATGTTTTCTGTTGTAATTGTGTGTGCAACCCTGCACAGGATCCAGCGGTATAGTGTATGGAAGAATGTAAGTGTATTTTAATCTTTCCTTTTCTCATGGAAGTTACCTTTTAATCTCGTATATTAACTTACAAATAATTTTAGTTTGCACTGTGGGTTCTAGTGTTGAAAAAAGTCCTTTTGATAAGTACTCTTGTAACCACTGTAAACCGCATGCTAATATTTTAGTCTCATACAGTGTGTTTCTGCCACGCAACAAAATCCATCCCGCTGGCCAACATTAAAGCACGGCGTGCCGTAGCTGTGTAGAACTGATTATACCCAGAGTCATTGTTATTCTTCCCACCCGGCAGCACAGCAAACTCCCTGCTCCTCTGATCACACAAGCAGCTCTGCTCATTGGACGGGCTCACCCCTCCAACCACCAAGCTTGACTTTTAACCCACGGTCCATTCAGAAATTCAATGCTGCTCTCACAATAACAGACAAAAATTTGAGAAGTGAAGGGTGGGCAGCAAAAGCCTCGCATGCGTGATATTCTTATTGCGTGTGTGGGTCGGAGAGACAGAGGACAAAATACCGTTGGTTGGAAAATGTAGGTCAGACCGCGAAGCAGCAGAGTCATTACTTTTTGTGCTGAAGCCCAGCGCTGAATGGACTTAACTCTGCTGTCTGGAGGCTCCTAATGACCCCAGTATGCTAGCATAAAAGAGGAGGCATAAATCCAAAATTAACTACGCCGTTGCCATCCATCCATCCTCTAAGCCACTTCATCCAACGGATTTGCTGGGATCCTACATAAAGCACACTAAACTACATATTAATTGTAATAAATTGTGTCCCCAGTTTTTCATGACCCTGTTTGCACAAGTATGACATGCTGGAAACTATATCATTTCCATATATGACTGCTTGCAATCATGACGGAGTGAATGTGTGGCTCACTGAAATGAATCACATTTAATTTTGGTGATCCATACCAGCACATCCATTGAAAAGAGAGCTACCAAGCATATCAGAGAGTTATGGCAAATGAGTCTGATATGTCGTGATATACAGTTGGCCATGTAGGAGAGAGGTTATGCACCTCAGCGGTTGATCGTTGGAGGTTGATCATCTCTCTCCCCATAAAGGGAGGAGCTGCGCAGACACTGGGGCGACAGGCGGAGGAAGGAGCAACAGGACATGTTGATGTGTGTGTGGTGCTCATTTGATAAAAAAAACATGGTGGCTGGAAGAATCGTGTCATCTCCTCGGTGTGTGGCAGGCAGGTGCCCCTGCTACAGGGCAAAGATCAGTCCCTAATTCAAAGTACAACACAGTATATTTTTTATTATATACTCTGCAAACAAAATGTCATGGGGCGCCAGCTGAGGAATTGACCTTCACTGCAATAACGGCGTCTGTGGCTCAGGTGCTAGATATAGTATGTCGTCGCTTAATCGCAGGGTTGCAGGATCAGTCTTACATGTCGAACCCCCAAATTGCTCCCAGTGGATGGATTGAGCACTTTGCATGACAGCTGTCACCATTGGTGGGTAAGTGTCTGTGTGAATGGGTGAACTTGAGTAACACTGTCAAGCACCTTGGAGGCATTATATCAGTGAAAAGCTTTTAGCATAAAAAGGTCTGAGCTGATTTGCACTAACTTTACAAGCAAGTTAAGATCAGATGCAAAGATAAACAAGGCAAGCCTTTTCAGACATTTTAGCATTTTCTCAACATATTGAATTAAATGTATTGTCTATGTTATGTGTGCATCTGTCAGAAATGCTTCCACACATGCATGTGGGAAATTAGTTTGTACTCATTTTGACATGCACAAACCTTTAGTACATTAGACCCTGATTGTCTCTGGCAGTTGGAACATTATCAAATGACTGTGGGTGAAGCCAGGGTCCACCCTGGACAGTCACAGTTAGGACATTTTTATTGACCTTAAATGTATGTTTTTATGAACTAAGACAAGATTGTAGAACCAGGGGAAAACCCTCATATGGATTGAGGGAGAACATACAAGCTCCACAAGAAAAGCCCCTGATCCCAAACTCGAATGGATTTTCACAAAATATGAAAACGGGCAATTTCATGAAGATCTTTCTCTGTCCTGTTCTCATCACTTTACTTGCCACTAATTGTTATTCTGTTGGAAGTTTCTTCCTGTTAGAACATTTTTCTTCACCAGTAATTGTGTTTTATCTCATTTTTATTGGGATGATTGCCGTTTTGAAATTTATGTATTGCAACTGCTTCCATTTGAATAATAGTTAAGCAAATCATGCTCACCACCTCTCCCCGTGTGACCAGCACTTTCCTATGAAATATTTTGATGCAACATTAACTGATGACTCATCAAATTTTCTGCTAAATGAATTGCTATGCTTTGAGAGAGTGAGAAATTATTGATCTATCCACCCATCCTGTACGCTGCTTTATCCAGTTCAGTGTTAGAGGAGTGCAGGAGCCCATCCCAGCTGAAGTGAGAGCAAAACAGGGCACACCCTGGACAGGTCGCCCATCCAGCACAAAGTCAAATACAGAAAGACAGACTACACACACTCACATTCACAACTATGGGTTATTAAGACTCACCAATTGACCTCAGAAGCATGTCTTTGCACTATTTTGAAACAAACTAATTAAAGAAAATATTTGCCTTTCAAAATCCTGTCAAATAGAATTCCACTCTCTGTAGCAATGTGCTTTGTTTCATTTATTGTTGCACTAATGACAGTACTATGTGAAAAGTCTTTAGACAAAATTCATTGACAAACTTAACTCCATTATGAGTATACATTTATTAGCAATTACTATATATTGGTGACAGCAGATCGTTTAAGCATTTTTCTACTTCTACATTCCACAGAAGATATTGATCATGAAATGTCAGCATGAGCATTTTTCCAAAAGTAAGGATGATTGCTTTCTCCTGCCTTCATTATGACCTGCGACATTTCATCTCAGTGGAGTCGATGTGCCTGAACTGGAGACGTGAATGTTTTCGGCAAGATGGACCTTGGTGGTTTTTATCACAAAATGCCAGACTCTAATTTATAGAGGCTACAGATGTAATACTAAGCCTACTAAACGTGAGGGGTGAAGCTATCCCATTAACCCTAACACTTAGTTCTCCTATATTTGTGTAGTCTCCTTGATTGCAGAGACACTCTTTGACCTTCAGCAGAACTGAGAAGCAGCATAAATCAGAAAATAATTAGAAGTGAAAGAAATACGGGCTAAACACATATTCAAAGCTTTTCTATTTGATTAGTAAAAGTGGTTGAAAGTTCCAGTCAAAGATTCGGTATCAGTGTCAGTCAAAAAGACTTTTTACAATCCTTCATCCATTTGAAACATGGTACTGCTATCTTTTTAGGTTAATATCACAGCTCAGCTATGATAAATCCTCATAGGCACTCTCCAACTGTGGTCTCAACTGGCTTTGAATGGGAGGAATCATTGTAGTCACTCTTTGAAACTCGACATCACTGATTCCCTCTCTTTTCCTCCGTCCTCTGCCTCTCTCTCACTTTCTATCTGTTTTTTTTCCTCCTTGACAGTCCACGTTTTTTCTCTCTTCTTATTGACTCATATCACACAAACTGGTACAGAAGAGAGGCAGCAGGATTGATGCAAGCGCAGTATCGATTTTCGTCAACCTAATACATCCAAGACCTGTTTCAATTCAAGAGGAAATAAATAAATAAATATATATTTATATATATATATATATCCTAAAATTAAGCATTGTGCTGGACCACAGCAAACAACAGTAAAGAAACCAAGGTCTAATTTTTCATTGCCCACTTCCTTATTCTGCTATAATTCTATAGTACCGATTCAAGTGGAATTAATTGGTCTCAGAAAACATGTGCTGCTGGCACATTGATTAAAGCATAGCTTGTTTACTGATTTAGCCAACAGCATCTCTATGAGTTTGTTTTAACTTATTTTCATGCAAAAGTCATTGGAATAGGACTTCATCAAATTCAAATTGAATAACTTCAAACTAAATTAGTGAGATATGGGCTAAAGCTGGAGGTGACTCTCTTACAATAATGGGAGTGAATCACTAAGATCATGCATAAAGCATACTAAATTGCACACCCACCCAAATGGACATTTTTTACTTTGCATACATTTAGTAAGGTTAACACCATGACTGACTTCACAAGCAAACCCATCTATTTAGAAGAGGGTTTAGTATGCTTCAGAATGTGAGCAATCAGCTACAATCAGCATCACTTCTGTGTTTACTGTGTGTATTCACCATAGAGTGAATAAATAAAGCCCCCACAAGCACAAGTTATTCAATGTATGAAACTCAAGAAATATATGATAGCATTATTGCAAATAATTATGAATGTGGACACAAAATACAATATGGGAGGTGATTGGTCGCAAATAAAATTTGGACGTTGGATTGTTCACCCATTAATAGTTAACGTGAGCTGGGTTTAGACCGTGATGAGACAGGTTAGCTTTACCCTACTGATGATGTGTTGTTGCAATAGTAATACTGCTCTGCAGCAAATATAACTGCAACCAAAATCAGGGCGAGCCAGTTGAGGAAGTGACTCTCACAATAACGGCAGCATTCCTGCTGAAGGCTGAGCTTGTTTTGCACCGTCTTTTCAAATACAATACCGGCGTTATAAATACAGATGCAATAACAAACAATGTGAGTGTTTTCATACGTAGTAAATCACATTGCTAGTTGTACAATAATCGGTTAGCATAAACTCCCGTTATTTGTAACATCTGGAACAAACATCCATATTTCATGTTCTCCATGACAATCGCAGACTAAATAGATAGCGTGCTTTATTTTGTTTGTCTATCAGACAATACTCAGTATGCACTTAGTGAATTAACTTTCAACTGCACGTGTATGTAAGATCATATTCACATCCGTTTATAAGCATGATAGCTTTAATAGATTAGGCCCAATGTGTTACCCTAACAAAGCGTGGTGTGTCTGGAATAACAAAGGCTTTTAATACAGTCAAAGGAAGTTGTTATTGAGTCAATGTTAGTGGATAAACATCCAGAATTTGAGCTATGCTTCACATTGGTTTTCATTGTCATCCTAACAATCAAATTTTAGAGATGCAAATAAAAAAAGAATCAGCAAATGCCAAAAATCAAAAAGTATTTTGGACCATCAACAAAAAAAAACAAAAAACTCCATATAATCTATTGACACTCTCCAATTAGAATTTAGCCGGTTAATTGGTCAGACTAAGAGTTCTGAATAAATATAACTTTATTATAATCTTTCAGTTATGCATTCAGTTTTGTTCAGGGACACTTGTCACACTCTTTTGTCAGTCAGGCGTCACCCTATGTCCACCGGTCAAACCTGTAACCCTGTGTCGACCGGTCAAGCATGTAAAGATGAACAAAACCTGACAAACAAGCATGATATGCATAAGAATCAAAACAAAAAATGTGTTGACTTGTAAAAATGGTAAATGAGGGAAAGAAATGCGTATTGTGCAAATTATAATATGAAGTGCTCAAAAATGACTGAATGAATCCACTTCAATAAGCCATGCAAGAAGGTCATTTCATTGTTATATTCTCATTCAAGGACAAAGATGAACTGAAATGTCAGCATAGGAAATATTAAGAAAAGTATTCAGGATGACCCTGAATAGACTGCAATAAAATTAATTCCCTCAGTATATCACAGAGTTATTACTAATGAGGACCACATTGCTTTCATCCATGAATGTGGTTTATGAAGCGAGCAGTCATCTTAAATCACAGAGATTAGACCTTATGATCACACCTCCAAAGAATGATTCTAGTCACATTTTTCTCATAAAGTTAAAAGAGCTAAAACAAATGTAACTAAATGTAAATTATGTAGGTTATATATATACTGGTGTCAGCGTTTTTGATACAGATGTCTTATGAAAACCAACTATAAAAGTAAGTGGCTTGAAATTTGGAAATATATGTGTTGGAGCCACAAAAACATCACAGTATGAAGTCTTTCTAAATCACAGCTCATCGAGAGCTCAATTTAGACCCTATTTCTAAAACATGGTTTAACATTTTGACATATGCAAAATATCCAACTTTTTTTTCTAGAGGCAAATGTCAGCAATTTAGATTTCTAGGTAGCTGGAATCAGAAGGTGAGTGTAGTGGATATTCTGCAAGCTCAACCTTTGTTTATCGAAAGGTAACAAAATCTACCAAGCGCCCGCACCCTGATGGACACCAGCTCTGCATGAGGAAGCACTCCTGTCACTCATCTGAAAAGGGGTCAGTTCATTGACGCAGTGGGGGAGGTGTAAACCCAATGTATAGCAGTGTTATGGGAGTTTGTGTATCAGGCCGTTGTACGGGCAGGTTGACCGGCTACTTCGAGGCTGTTTGCTTTAATTTGTGGTCACTGACTCACACATCTACAGTAGATGTGAAAAGCTGGACCATTTCGTACAAGGACATTTAGGCTTGCAACCTTGTGTCTGGTTTGACTGGATCATAAAGTGATCGGATACACAGGGGGGTACTGAGGAAGAGAAGAGAAGAGAAGAGAAGAGAAGAGAAGAGAAGAGAAGAGAAGAGAAGAGAAGAGAAGAGAAGAGAAGAGAAGAGAAGAGAAGAGAAGAGAAGAGAAGAGAAGAGAAGAGAAGAGAAGAGAAGAGAAGAGACGAGACTTTATTAATCCCAAATTGTTTGACTGAAGTGGTACCACCAGGTCTGCCAATAATAGAACTGTGTAGGCAGAACAAAAAAAAGAAAATTATTGAAACAGAGTGTTTGATTTAAGAAACTAACACAACATACCTCCAGGAGTGATAACAGCAGTAATGATTGCCTGATTTGCCTAAGTATATTTCCCAAAGAGTCAAACCAAACCTCAAAATTGTTACGCTAATTGTAAAATAGCATGTTCAATATGGGTTATTATTGCTATAATAAAGAGGAATGCAAGATACAAGAAACAGTTTTCCAGTAACAATCTGTTCTTGGGCCTCTGTTGGGTATAAGATCTGGTGATGCTAATAAATACACATTAAACTCAAGGTGAAGACTCTGTGGTACAGGCTGTTAACTAGAGATAAGAAAATACTGTAAGTGTGTCTGGCTATGTTTTTTCTTGTCTCTGTTGTGAAGAAGGGTAGGAGAGGCTGTTGTGACTGATGTAAAGGTCTCCACGAAGGCTGATTCACCATGCTGCAAGATATCAGGTTACACAAATTACTGAACCACAGGTGAAGCCCCACGGCTCAAAATATATAAACACCTGCATTTTCATTTATTTACTTATCACATCTCAGAGATCCCTTTTGGTTACTTTCTTTTATTCACTTTCATATCAGCCAGATGGGCCGTCTGTCCTGGGTTTTCTGTGTCCTTAAGACACAAACCGGAGTATACGTGAGTGCACACTTGAGAACCAGCAGGCCATTCAGGCTCTATGGCCATTCACAGCAGTGAGAGCAAAAAAAAAAGTAAAATCCTATCCTAAAAGGATAATACCCCCAGTGACAATGGGGCAGACCTTGGAAGTCGTGAGCTTCAAACTCTCTGGAGGCTTTGCAGAAAAAGTGAGATGCACTTCACTTGTGTGCGTCCAATAGGAGATCAGTCGCTAAAGGCCAGGGTGGAGGTGTTTAATGTCTTATATTGAATGACCGAGACATAAGATCAGATGTGCAAATAAATAAGTACAGACAGCGGACTCCAACTTCCTGATATCCAGATAGAAACAGGACAAACCGAGCTGTGCAAACTGAATCACTTCTGTTCATGTTTATTCACGAAAAGAAAGATTTTTCTTCAATAAGTATTTTTTTTGTTCAGAAGTTAACTAGTTTAAGGTTTAAACTAGAAAAGGACTCCCAGAGCACAGACCTCTGCCAAACGCCTTAAGATGGCCATATTTTGGGCCTGTTTCCATCTGCCAAATCCATGATCCAGATCAAACTACGATTGTAGAGGGTACTAATATACATAATCCCTTACACAGATTTATGACACTTTATATGATTCAAAATGCGTTTTCAATGTTAAAATTTCCCAAATTCAAAGTGCCGCCATATCATTAATCTAGATCGGATCCAGATGAAATCTGGCACAATTCAGGGTAATGATCCTCCAAATATACATGAATCGAAACAAAATTCTCTGAGTTATGATTTTTGAAACTTGTAAATGGGGTTTCCAATGCTAACTTCCGCAATTTTTCCTGACCTTATTCTGGATCTGATCTGGATGAAATTTTGCACCCTACCAGATATGACCATCCTACAGATCACTGAATTTGAAGTTAATCAGATATTATCTCTAAGAGATATGATTTTTTTGAAAACGACTCAATGATAAGTAAAGGGGAAAAACAGGATCTTTGATATTTTTTGTATCCAGATAGTTATCCGGATCACTCTCAAAATTTAATGGAACCAAGACACATTTTGTTAATTTTTTGGAAGATCCTGTCAGGAATTTTTGTGTAATCCTGCTAACAAACAGACAAACAAACAAACAAACAAACCCTGGCAAAAACATAATCTCCTTGGCAGAGGTAAAAACAGTTGAAGGTCTTTTATTTCATGTTCATAACAAAAATAAAACTTATTGTGCGGCAAAAGTGCAAACCAGCAGGAAGTCACCCTGAATCAACCAGAAACAAACTTTTTTTTTTTTTTTTTTGGGAGATCAGTGACATTTCCAGCCTTACCAGTAAATGCAGCCATACATTTGAAGTTTGAAGTTTTTGAATATAAGCAATAACACATTTAAGTTTAAGTAGAACTGTTTGAATTGTGAAGTTGAAATATGTCCTTCCTTCACTGGTTCTCAAACAGTCAGGAGTTTTCAGAAATAGCTTCCTGGAGTCACAACAGCAGCATAAGTGGTCACAGTTTCCAAGGAGATTCTTGCATGTTAACGTTTTCCTGGTCATCCGAACCACGAAACAAGACTGAGTCACTATGTAATCTTCCTTCAGTTGATAGAGATGGAAAAAACTGAGACTTCTTCTTTGGATCATGTCAGGCTGCTCTTTAGTACATTATGACCAAACAGCAGTAGGTCAAAATAAAAGTACAACGAAGCAAAAGTCATACTGAATAAAATATGTGATGACGTTCAATCATGTGGCGAGAATAAGAAATGTAACTAATTCATTGATCATAACATGTGATGTAATCTGCATTGAGGTTCCAAGTACAAAAGAAAAGTGCGTTTAATGTCTTCACAGAACGTAAACAACCATATGCTGATGACTTCAACAAAAGTAGAGCTAGTTAAGTAAAATACCTTCTAAAACTCCTCTATCCAGAATAAGTTAAGGGTCTTGCATGTAAATGGTATTCATGTTTATTTAGTATAATAAAAAAAAGGCTGGGGGGGGGGGGGAAAAAACCTTTTTT
>OMNM01065023.1:0-15693 GCA_900302745.1 Parablennius parvicornis | reverse complement strand
ACCAACACACTGTTGTGCAATATTTCCTCCTTTACTGGTGCAATATACTGAGCGATGTGGAAGTCACTGTTGCAATGCAATATGCTGGCACAGTATTACATTAATACTGATATTGAGTGTATGTGGACTGTTTTTATAATCTTATTGTTTGTTTGTTTTTTTTGTTTTTTTATGCTTATTTGTATATACATTGTGTACACATTGTTGATATTTATGTTTGTACTTTCATGAGGCAGCTCTCAATCTTATTACATGTGATGTAATGACAATAAATGGCATTCTATTATAGAAGTTTGTACGGAATATATTTTGGGTTAGAACAGCCCATTTCCATTGTTCCATTGTCCAGTTGTCACATGATGTGACTCCACCAGGCGGCAGCAAGTCCATTGTTCCCCAACATTGCTAGGGAGTCACATCATCACTAACACTGGATTGAGTCTTTGAAATCATTGTTTTATGACCAATTGACACTCAGTACATATCATGATATGGGTTGAGGTCCATTTTGCTGTTTTAATTGTGTAAATGGAAAATTTATTTATGATTTTCTGACAACAAAACGATGTGAAACAGATAAAATTTTGTAATAACACCCCTAAAAATTATGATTTTCTTTTCTTCCGCCTACTTATCTGAGAATATTTCTTGGAGGCTTAGCTAGTCTAATCTAAAAGAACAGTGAGGAATTTCTGTCTGAAGCGTTTCTGCTATAATAAAGTGAAATTGAGTGATCAGAGTGCCGTGCTGTTCGTTCATATTGTTCAAATAATTACAATCATGTAATCGTGGAATGTCATGCATTAACAAGTCAGGAATGTTCAGGCTTTGGACGCAGCAGCAGTGTAACTTTTAGCCCGGTGGATCTGTGTAATTCTTGTAGACTGCGCTGCAGTTTCTCCATATGTGTGATTAGCCGGACTCTGCAAACTGTCCCTTTCATGTGAAGGCGCAATGATCCTGAAGGGAAAACACTGGGCGGAGCTGGCAAGTAGATAACCTCTTTCGTTTTACTGCTTCTCGTCAACCCAGGAAACAGAGAGACATCCTGGATATGTTTATCACTGTTCATAGTACAGGCCCCCCTGTGTCTGTGTGCAGCAGAGCTAACGTTGGCTTACAGGTTGATAACTACTCCTAATATCATTACCAATAGAACTCAATCACAAACAGTAGAATTAATACGTTTTCATAAAATTTAAAGAATTATGTGCAAAGCATCATGTTTAACTAATCATCTCTGTTACGGCCTCCAGACTTTCATACCATTTATTTTCTTTGTGTAATGTGCTGTACACGTCCCTGGGGGTTATGTGTGCCTAATTGTCGGCTCTTCTGGACGGAATCCCAGGCAGACCACGCCTCCGATCCGCCCTCTTCTACTGCTGCCTGGTGTTCCCCTCTTCCTGGTTGGCCTGCCTCCTCGCTGGCGTCATTGCCTCCAGCCAATCCCTGCTTCACCAGCCCCCTCGTCTCAGCTATAAAGCTGCATTAAGTCGGCTTGTGACTTGACGCGAGCAGTCTGCCTCACGCCGTCTGTGTGTGCGCACTTGTTTGCTAGTTGTGCTGTGTTGGGGAACCCGTGGGCTCTAGGCCTTAGCTTGGTCAATCACTCTCAGTGGTTGACTCATCATCTTGGTTTTTAGTTTATGGGTTGCGGTAAGTTTGTTTAGGCCAGGAAAGCTCAGAGCAGTCAGTCTTGTTTTTTTTTTGTATCTCTGAGTGTCCACCCTCATTATTTAGTTAGTTAGGGGGGTTTTATTGTTGGTGACAGGGCAGAGTCTTTTGGGTTTTTTTTTTTTTTTTTTTTTTTATGAGTTGCCGTCACCCGCAGCCCTTTCCCGTTCTTGGTAGTTTTAATGCACCTTATCACAGAGGCTCATTTTTGTTGTTCAACCCAATTTGTACTTTTGTTCGAGTCTACAAGCGTGTTTTTCTGTTCAGTAATGTTTTTTTGGCAGAAGTGTTGATTGTTTGTGTTCCTTGTTCTGTGTTTTTGATAAACGGCAGTTGCCCATTTCACTTTAAATTCTTCGTTGGATTTTATCTTACATCTTAAGCTCCTAGAAAATCTCATATAAATGCCCAGTAGTCAGTTACCCTGATGTCACTGAAGAAGGAATTTGGTTGTTGCCCAGGCCTGAAGCTGGTGACTACTGTGGCAGTTAGCACCTCCTGCTAACTTTAGTTGACTGCATTGAGCAGGCAGAGAAGAAGAAGCTGAAGCTGGTGATTCAGGAGAGGCTTTGCAGCTTCCTGATTGTTCCCTTTCAGACCTGAGGAGCTGGTCCCTTGGTCTGTGATAGCTTTTTCTGCCTGTTGAGGGAAAAGCACAAAAATATTCTGTGAGGTGTCATTTCTCAGAACTGGTTGCACTCAAGACCCTGTGTCTGTGTGCGGCAGACATGAGGAGATCAGACGCATAGTTTGGCCTCTGGTTACTGGGAAGTTCTGACCCTCGTGGTAGGTCAGTTGAGGATTTGAGGCCTCTGGGTTTCAGGCCTCTTGGTGTGAGCACTTGGTGTCCATAGAACAAGAAAAAGGATGAATCTTTCCAAAGGCTTTTGATAATGTGGGTCATTCTGAGGTATTGAAACGTGGGGGCTCTAACCAATCAGTGAGTGGTTGAAAGGCCATGGGGTCATCAGTGTCCCTTGAGAAGGAGTAGGAGGATTTGCATTGGGCTGCAGTGTTTTTCTGTGGTCTGCTGAGATCCCAACAGACGTCCCATTAAAAAAAAAAAGTCTTCAACCGTGGGCCCGGTGAGGAGGTCGGCTGACGCAGCTACTACATCTCCCAGGGAGAGGGATCCACCTGTCGGCCCACCTGCAGACGCAAAACACAGAGGCAGTGGGGGTTCACGGCACAACACAACTCTCTAATGCTCTTGGGTGCCAGGTGCTACTACAGTTAGCTTTTACTTTTTCGGCTGGCAGAGCTCCTAACTCTACCAATACCACTCGTGGCATCGTGGCGCCCTGGACTTCCTTGGCGCGGTGGTCAGCTTCCCATTGCTGTCATTCAGGCCCGGTGTCCCTCTCTGTCGGCCCTCTTCGCTCCTCTTTGTACATCTCCTCCCGGCCACCCTTGGTTCTCCTCTCTCCATACTTGGTTCACAGCCCTGTCAGCCAGCCAGCCAGGCCCTCCACTCTGCTCTCTCGTTTCTCCTGTCTCTCCAAACCCCATCTCCATGCCCCATCCAGACAATGCCTCTATTAAATAATTCAAAAAATTTAGCACACTAAATTAGGCTTCTTTATTATGATGTTTATGTACTTCATATTTTTTTAGGTCGCGGCAAGCTTGCCAAGTTATGTTTTTTCTTACCTTGATAGTTGTGGATATGTATTCTTCAAGGAAGAACTTATAGCCCTAATGAAGTTTATTTGTTCGCATAGTCACCGCTGCGATTGCCTCCATATCAGCGAACCAAAAAGCTGGCAAGTTAAGGAGCACTGGTGAAAGAATCAGGTCAATTTTTGCTAAGACACAAACCGGAAGTAACTTAAAACCAGGCGCTACTATTTACGGTTGTCATAGTAAGACAAAAAAATAAGAACCAGCAGAACATCATTTAGCTTTAACATTGCAACAACATGAAGCAATTCAAACGACCATGACAAATGATGGAGTGGTGTGGTAGATCATGGTTCCGGTGACAAATGTTGGCCAAGATATGCCCTCTACCAAGTGCCCATTCTAGTTCATGATTGGTTTTGAACGTCAGTTTTCTATGTACTGATTTTCACTGAGTGTGATGTTTATTAGATTTAAAAATCATTTAATGCTATTTGTCCTTTTTTATATGTTCTTACTAATCTTTTTGTGATTAGAGATATATTGTTTGTGCTTTGGTCCGAGTCAGTGGAGATGTGTGATCAGTTTACAGCCACAAATTTGATATTTTTGCTCACTTTCCACCAGATATGATTCATTCAAAGTTTTAAAAACATATTAATCCTCTAATTTAAGTAAGTTGGCAGCATTGCAATGTAGTGGTCAGCACTCTCACGTCACCCCAAGAAGACCATTGATTCATGTCTGAGTTTGGATTTGTGGCTTTTTGTATGGAACCAGTACTGGTGTCAGGACTGACTGCTGGACACTCTTGGCACACACACCCACCTGTCTTCCTCACCCACCACACCACACCACAGATCTGCTGGTAAGAGCTGTCCCTACCATACCCATCATCAACTCTCCAAAATTCACTATAAATCCACAACTCCGCCCTCTGCAATTCCGGTCATTATTACAATCTGCCGCAACATCACCACTCACAACAACACCAACCTCACCAACCTCATCCACATTGCTTCAGCTCCACTTCTGACCAAAAACAAACATTCACAAACAATCAATATGGCCCTCTTTAACTTCCGAGCTCTTACCAACAAAACTTTTATTATAAATTATCTCATTTTATATAAATAACTGGACTGTTTGTTTTGAACGACAAATTTGGCTTGGCTTTGATGCTCCAGCTGTTCTCACAGAGGCCTCGCCAAAAAATTTTTACTTTTTATTTTCAGTTAGGGGAGGCAGAAAATCTGGCGAGACTGTCTCAATCACCTCCAACACCTTTTTAAAAAAGGATGTTTCTTTTGGCAGTTTCGCCACCTTTGAACATCCCGCCTTTGTTTTTAGCAGCCCTCACATTTTATGTCTTATAGTTTATAGGCCCCCCAAGTACGCATCCTCTTTTATTACCGAATTCTCAGACCTGTTATCCATTATATATACAAAGTATGATAAGATTTTGATAACTGGTGATTTTAATTTACACATGGATAACACGTCTGACCACATCGCTATTAAGTTTGCAGTTTGCTATTGAGTTTGCATCGCTATTAAGTGGGGGTGCATTGTTGCTTGCCCCCCCACAACAGCTCCGACCACATCCAGTAGACAAACCTCACACACACACACACACACACACACAGAGATGCACACACACACACACACACACATCTCCACCACACACCAATGAGATGTACTGGCGATGTCTGTTGTTCATGGATAACATCTGTTCAACTGTCAAATCATGTACTGCTGTATCCATTGCTGCCCCGATGTTTTATGCGCATGCTTGAAAATCATGTTAAGATCTTATATTATGTTAATATTTTATATAATATAACAATATCAATGTTAACATTTAAGACAGAGCTGTTCAGTTTAATTGATCCAACAAGGGTTGGTGTTTGGATTAGTGTGTTGACTATTAATCGTATATTTAGAAGTAACAAGGGTACTGGAGCAAAAACTGTTCTGACATCAGAAGGCTCTCAATCACATGTTGTTTGCCTAAGCTGCCGAACAGGACAAGGGGAAAAAAAAATAAAATAAAAAATAAAAACATTTAAGTTAACACTGGCTGAAAAGGGAAAATAATGAAGAGTCAACATAAGAAATGTATCACCAGCCGCCACTGGTGATGTGCAATGTGTGGGATAATGTCTCTTACAGAATTTATGAACATAAATATCAAATAGACAGTAAATACACTCACTTAAGCTCTGTCACTTCCACTGGCCACCATGGCTGAGTTTAAGAACACACTTTTTCCTGTTATTGTGACGTGACCACAAGATCGAACTTTGATTGGATGTTGGGTGAAGTAGACAGGGATCGATTGCATCCTCTGGATGGCACAGGTATACCGGCTGTTCTGCAGCTAAATTTTTTGCAGCTGAATTTCTTCTGCAAAGTTTTGTTGGGCAGGTGAACTTTTCGCAGTTGAATTTTTTTTGCAGCAGAATTTATTTTGTGACTGAATTTTTAAACACATTAAATTTTTATACACTGATTTTTTTTTTATGTTTAAAAAAATCAGAAAGTCAGCAACTTTTAAAATTCAATGTCTGATTTTGAGGGTAAAAAATTAGAAATACGAATTCAGACTCTGATGGCACAGATATACTTCCATAAATGTATAACACACTTTTATTGTAAATGTAATTAACCAATGTAATCAAAACAAAATAAATTATTAATGTAACTTTAAGGGCATAATGCATCCTATTAGTTTTGCAAAGAAATTACGTAGGGAATCCTGAGCCACAACATTAAAACAGGCAATTTCTGAGGTAACTGGAGAAACATTTTTCAGGGCACAGCGTAAACCATCTATGTTTAGTACCAAATGTCCCTGTTACAGTGAGCTGAAACACAAAAAGTTCACTGCAGGGATTTACTGTGCAGGGGACTAGCCTGTAAAGTTCATTTTGATTCATATTTCCTTTGGAGAATCAGAAAACAGTGCTGCTTGTCAATTCCTACAATTTGGCTTAAGAATATCAAAAGTAGTATATAGTGCACTTTTATTTTGAATGCACTGCCAGGAACAATAACATTTGTTGCGCTAACACTTTAACATCAACATTTACAAAAAAAAAAAACAGTAGCAGGTAAATAAATTCTTTAGTAATGATGAGCGAGTACATCACTATCTGTATCTTTATCTGTATCTGTTCAACCATCAAAATGATCTGTATCTGTACTCGGAGTGGACGGGGCCTAAACAGAAAGTGGAAGTGGTTCAAGTGGAACTCGGTGGGGCTTAAATCTGTACATTATTTTAAGTCTGAAATTGATATGGATTGATCAAAAGTTACTTTATTTATCGTATATTTGAACTCTATTTACAGAACAGCCTCAAAATGGACATTCTATGTTTTTGATCACAATAGTAAAGGAACTATTTAAGACTGTTTATTTTTTAATGATCTGTGTATACTTGGTGATTCATGTAAACATCCAGTGATGGCTAACAGAGAAATAATATGTCAGCCTTGTTATTCTTCTCAAAAGCACCGCGTTCAGTGACCGACGCAACACGAGCCGTTTTCAGCTCTGACTTGTAAATGCATTGCGTACGTGACAAAAAAAAGTTCACCAGGTAACTTTAAATATCATACAAACCCAAATAGAGGCGAGCTGAAGAAAACCGAAGGAGTACTGAAGAGAAACATGAGCTAGTCCAGCCGGGCGCGGGGAGATCAGTCCGTGTCTGTGTGTGCGAGAGTGGAGCACGGTTCTGGATGAAGAGTTGTGTCTGTCTGTGTAGAGGTGGGCACTATGTGTGAATGGCCAATCACTGAGCGTGAAGAGAGTCAGTTGCCAAGTGAGGATTTTGATGTGTGGATATTGATTAATATTGATGGATATTGAGTTTTACTCGCATTATGCTCACACTCGTCAAAAATGTCTGAAATGAGCTCAACCCTAGTATTTAGTGTAAATTTCAACTTAAACAATCAAAGCATTTAAAGCAAATACAAAACTAAAGCTTATTGCCACTGCTAGGGCATTAATGTTGTCCTGTTTGTTGTTTAGAATCTAAGTAAAAAAAGACCTGGAAAACACTTTCAGTGCAGTTTGTCTGGGTACACAGGTTCCACTGGGTGGGCTGGTGGGTGAACCAGGGGGTGTACCTGTCGGACTTCGGGCTCGGCCAGGATGAGCCTTCTCGGGCTGAAGGGAAATTACCTCAGGCAGAAAAACGGGGCCACGTAGCTGCGTATTGGAGACAGAGAGCCCTTCCAGCACCCTGTCTCCCCCGCCGGCTCTGCTACCAAACCACCAAGATCACCAATGTTTTCTCACTTCATCCAGAAAATGCCTGGATATTGTTTAGCCTTCTTTGTTTGAAGGGATACGGCGCTTCTATGCAGCTAAACACATGGTACGTGCTGAGATCAGGTGTTCACAAAATGTTGATGTTTGTCAGTATGGGGGCACACATCTTTATTGGGAACTTTATTGTCATTAGTATGGACTGGTCGTACAGTAAAATTTGTTAATAGCTGATTGTTGGAAGAAAAGCAAGACAAAAACATCACAACTATCTAATAGGGAAAAACAAGCGTGACCCAGGCACAAAAGATAAGTCCAACTGAAATGCATTAGTTTGACATTCGTTATCTGTAACAAGAAAAAAGGGTGAATACATGTCAAAGAGCACAAAAATAGATTAAAGCTGCAAGCAGCGTTGGTCAGGACCTCGGGTTCTGGCCCGTCGGGGTCAGTCAAATCATTGCTTCTGGTCTCTCTTTAAATACTAATGAATTATACATTTACAAATTTTGTGAATTTATAAATTAACAAAAGCGTTTCATAAGTCATTTTGCACTTTGGGGGTTTATTTGTACATTTTGAGAAATAAATCACCCTTCCTGAAGAGCATGGCAAATTTGGTGTTGCGTTTAGTGGGTGAAATGTGGGTTTTTAATGAGAGGAGGCACACATAGGGCTTTGGTGTTCCTAACTTTAATAAAATGGAAACCGCTCGATAACACAAAAATGTTTTTCAGCAGTTTGGAGCAGAAGGGTCACTTCTGTCATTTCATTGTGTTTTGAAGCCGGTACGAGACGAATAAATGAGTTTTGATCTCTCTAAGACATTCCTGCGGGCCTAGTGTTTCTAGGTGGCGATACAGAGCACATTTAGCACTCTGGGAGTTATTCTGAGCATGTTTAGGGGGTCAAATTTGTGTTTGAGTCCTGGTGCACTGGAATAAGAAACAATAATAACTACTAAGGAGGACAAAAAACATACGAATAAAAATAGGGTCCTGGCCCTTCAAGTCAGGCCTCTTGTGGAGGCAGATGCAGAGGTCCCTAACTATGAACTAAGAAAAAAAACATATGAATAACAATAGGGTCATGGCCCTCCAGGTCAGACCTCCTATGGAGGCCTTACCTGACGGCCGAGGTCCCTAATTATAGCTGCAAGCAGCGTTGGTCGGAACCTCGGGCTCTGGCCCATCGAGGACGGTCCAATCATGGCCTCTGGCCCAAACCTAGCCTCTGGCCCATGTAAATATGAATAAAATATTCTTTTTTGAAAGTTTTAACAAAAAATTACTTTTATTTCGAAAAATGTGGGGGGCTTTTACTTCAAAAGCTAACTAAGCTCTCATCTAGCTCATCCCTGAATATACATTTTTGTAAGTTTTAGTTGTACTTTTTGAGAAACAGACTTTTATTTTTGAAAATATTTGGGTGTTTTATTTTGAAATCCAGCTCACTCCTAGCAAAGCTCAACACTTAAATCCATCAACATTGTGGGGGGCAATCGTGAGCAGCGACATGTAAGGACGTGTAGCATCGTTACCGTGCTGGGTATTTTCTTATAAAAAATATTTTACTTTCTGACATTTAAGCGCTACCTGCCATCATCTGAAACCTTACTGTGAACATTAGTGCCGTGTGACACATCACTTTCGCAATGTCTGGATTTAAAGGCTCCAAAAAGTCGGACCTCGCCAAAGCTGCCAAGGCTACTGCTACATCCCCGACTACGGCTAAGCTAATGGCTGCGATAGCCAACTCAGAAAAACTGTGGTGGAAAAGATTACGACGCTGAAGGCAAAAGTTGAATTTAAGTGCCAAATGCTCTATGAGACGATTGATTCCCTCAGTGGTCATTGCAAAGAGCAACTTGATGGTGTCCGGATTATGTGCTAAAATAGACCCACTAGCCACTAGCTTCACTGACCACCAGGCCCAGCTATCGAGCTTGGAAGAAGCTTCGAACACATACTCTGACAGAGTGGTGGATTTGGAGAAAGAGGTCTGCGGTCTGAAAGACTGTAACAGCCCTTGTGGATAAAACTGAGGACCTGGAGGGAAGACAATGCCACTGCAACATACAAATACTTGGGGTAAGAGAACAGTTTCAGGCCGGGGCCTGATCTGTTGCTAATGTGGCTGAGCTACCAGGACCTTTTGAGCCTGGATGTGACCCCAACATTGGACCAGGCACATCGCAGTCTACAAACAGCCCCAGTGAGAGGCCAGAGACCCAGGTTGCTCATCATTAAGTTCCACTACTACCAAGCTGGAGGTTCTCCGCAAAGCGGCAAGGAACTGGCCCCTGCTCTACAATACTGACAAGATACTCACTTTTCCGGACCGGCCGTATACAGTAGCGAGGAGGAGAGGAGCATTCAAGGTTGTGAAGGAGTTGCTCCGCGGCTGTCAAGATGTCTGATACGGCTTGTAGTATCCTACAAAACTGAGGATTTCTTCACCTTTAGGGGAAAAGTTATTTACTGATCCAGGAGCTGCTAAGGATTACACTATGAAGCATCTGACGCAAAACGGCAGACAGGACAATGGCTAAATATAAGGCTGAAGTACTCATTGGTTCATAATGTAAATTGTTATTGTTCTCTTTTAACTGACATTATGCAAAATAGAAAGTTGGATTGCAGCTTTTAATATTTGACATTATGTCATATTTTGACAGATAAGTAATTTTAGAACAGTTTGTTCCCTGCTGAAGGTAATGTTAGTGTTATCACAAGTTACATGTTACATCTAGGCTCTATGGGGGGTGGACAGAGGCTGTCTCCTCCTGGGTGAAGTGAAAAGAACCCATGGTTTTTTGGGGGGTGTTGTATTTTCCATTTTGTGTGTTTATATTTTCTTTGTTTACTTGACTGCGCTCACTTGATCTGTACTGATGCTGTTCTGCACCCACCATGATTGCCCCTACTCAGTGTGAACATTGCAACCTCCTCTAGTTTAATACAAACAAGCGGGCCCTGTTCTACAACAATTATTACATGGAATGTGAAAGGACTAAATAATTCAGACGTAAAAGGATTTTTGCTCATCTTCAGACCTTTAAACTGGACTGTATAAAAGGCCCCCTTGTGGATGCTTAGCATCAAACACTTTCTTGTGACGTTCTCTCTCTCCCCTTTGGTAGATGCCTCACTTCACCTGGACTCTTAGCAAATCAACACTGATGCCCCAACATCCAGAGTGGTTCCATCAAGTCATTCAGGTTGTTTGCCCTGAGTGTTAGATCCCTGGTGAGCATATTGGAGCAGCTTGGTTTAAAGGGGCAAGTTGAGCTGGATTGTGGTTCTTACGTCACCCATCTGCTGGGCAAACAACCATACGACCTGAGATCCATTTTCAGGCGCTATATCCACCCACTCCGCATTCCGATCCCCACTCTCCTGGACCTAGCATACTAGTTGGAATTCGAGCTCAAGAACCAGGAGGATATAGCACAATATCGCTTGAGAAAGGACACTGGAACTAAACCCAAAGACTCCAAGAGTACTGTCAAGTCGTCACCCAAGGCCTCAATCCTCATGCTGGAGGCTGAACCCAACCCGGTCAGGGAGCAGCCCAAATCCATTCCCCCCAACCAGTCAAGATGCAAAGACGTTCTGCCCATTCTGTGACCACTACAAGCACACTGTGAACAGTTGCACAAATTTCAAGCTGTTCAGCCCCACCCAGAAACGCAACTGGACTCAGGACAGCAACCGATGCTGGCGGTGCTGCAGAGAACACAGATCAGTTGAATGTGACCTGAAGATGCGCTGTAAAACATGCAACAGCAGACACCTGCTCGCTCTGCATGATGTCAGTGAGAGAAGTCTAGCTACTGAAAAGGCTAAGAGAAGGCCTGACCAAGTGAAGTCCAGTGAGGGCAAATCTTTGTCCAAACCAAGTGTAGACCAAGTGCTATACAACGACAAGCCAACGCAGGGCTATCGCATGCTTCTTCAGGTCAGTAAAGTTACCCTCCGCTATGGTGACCAGATTCTAGAGACATATGCTGAACTAGACAACAGCTCCGAACGCACCCTGCTTCTCTAAAATGGCTGTCCAACAACTGGGACTTGAAGGCCAGCCCAAAGATTTGCCCCTGCCTACAGTCAGACAGGAGCTGCAGACACTTTGCGGGGCAGCTGTCTCATTTACCATCTCTCCAGCCTGTTCCCCAGCCATGGTCTACAATATCCAGGGAGCCTTCACCGCACCCAAGCTCGGGCTAGTCAAGCATACGTATCCCATCAAAGCACTGCAGAACAAATACAGACATCTGAAGAAACTGCCTATTCCTTCATTCAAGAACATTGTCTCACTTCTGCTCATTGGCTCAGACCACCCCCACTTGGTGACTCCAATCAAGCCAATCATCTTTTGTCCCCCCAGTGCACCAGTTGCTGTCCGCACCCGTCTCGAATGGACACTGCAAGGTCCGACCCACAATCTAAAGCAATATCTCATCTTGTCACCACCTTTAGGGCACCTCCAGTCGACATCCACCAGCAGGTCAAGAGACTGTGGCAGCTGGACATCCTCCTGTGGCTCAGCAAACAAGCCAGCATGAGGTCACAGGAGGACAAAGGGGCCTTTGAATGCTTGGATAAACAGACTGTGCAAGTAGAGGTTGATGGGGTCCGCCGCTTTGCCACTCAGTTGTTCCGCGTGAAGAACTTTCCCCAGCTGTGTGCACCAAACGAGGCAGTATTTCCTCGGCTCCACAAAACGGAAAAGCGGCTGGCGAAGACCCCTGACCCTTTCAGGCCTGACAGAAGAGGGATGCTGAAAATCCAGACATGCACATCGGCAAGACGGTTCTCCATCATTGATCCGCAGCTTCCCTGTTCACTTTGGCCAGTGGGTAAAGTGACCATTGTCTTTCTCGGCCTCAATGGTAAAGTGCGCTCTGCTGAAGTGAAAGTAGGAGACAGGTCATACACCCACCCTGTGGCTTGAGTCATCCAGCTTCCAGAGCTGCCAGACTAACCACTACCGGACGAGTGGGTGCCTTTTCTTCTTCTGCAGATTCCCTCCAGGAATCTGGGGGCGGCTGTAAAAAAAAGGCTTCCTTGTGGACGCTGAGCATCAGACACTTTCTTGTGACGTTCTCTCTCTCCCCTTTGGAATACACCTTGGTTCAGCCTGAGCCAATCATGAGTTGACTCAGGCTCACTACCGCTGTTAGCATTCAGTCCGAGACTTTTGCCAGTAGTTTACGTTGTCTGTGTGGGATACATAGCTGGTTACAACTGTCCTGTTCTGTGTGCGTCCTTACAAGTAAGAAGGGGTATTTTGTTGTTCCTTTACTGTCATTGCTAAAGCTAGATTGGTAGTGTTTTGTCTGCTTGGCATTGCTAAATGTAAGCTCAGGCTTTGCCTGCGTGACTCGGCCTCGGGCTGTGATTTTCCTTTCTGCAGATTTATATGTTGCCATTTGAGCATTTTCCGGTGGTTACGCCTTCTAAGCTATCTGTGAAGCTCTCTCTGTGTATAATTTGTAATCTATCTTGATGATATTCGGCGTTGAACCCAGCTAATTGGCTATCAGGCACATGTGCCACATGTCCACTAGTGACGTGACTCCTCCCAGAGCAGCCTGTTGTAGTTCATTTTGTGACCAGCAGAGGGAGCAATTACATTGCAAATGGCTTATTTTTTCCCATTTTCATAGTTGAAGCTGTTTAGGCCCACAGAGCAGCCTTGTTTCATTTTTTAATGCCAGTTTTGGCCACGTTTATTCCAGTTATATTATCAGAATAGCGTATAGTTGAGATAAATGGATGTTCGTTGCATTATAGGCCATTTGCATTCTGCTAATTATGCTTTCATTTCTGTTTCCTGTTACAGAACCACACACAAACACACACACACACACACACACTCACACACACACACACACACACACACACACACTAATTCACCTGTAATTATACAATCTAACAGTTGTTATTCAATAAACTATCATCTAATGAGGAAACCTTGTGTGCTTCTGACCAATCACCCGTTGTGAGAACTACTTTACAATCCAACACATATTTAGTTCAAGGAAGCCAGTCTCCTTCCAAACATGGACATTGTCTTTTTACAGGAGACACATCTGTGCTCCATGGAGTGTAATAAACTGTCATACAATTGTTTTTCACAAGTATACCATTCAGGCTTTAATTCCAAGATCAGAGGGGCCACTATACTTATTAAGAAGAATCTCCCTTTTGTTTGTTCAAATGTAGCACATGATGTCAATGGTCGTTTTGTCATGATTACAGGCTAATAACACAATACGCTGGTTACATTACTAAATGTTCATGCCCTAATTGTAATAATCCGCAATTTTTTTAAAGAAACTTATTGGCCTTCTGCTAGATTTAAACACCTTCTATTTGATAATGGGAGGGGATTTGAATCTTGTATTTGATCCGAGTCTGGATCAATGGAAAATGTGCCAATCTGCAGAGATTTCTAAATAGGCCTCAGTCATCAATTCCTTTCTCCAAAATTTCGGTATTTCTGACCCACTGCGTGTAACTGAACCCATCACAAAATATTGTTAGTTCTTCTCCCCAGTACACCATTTGTACTCTGGGATCGATTATTTCTTATTGGATAATTTTCTTATTCCTAAAATTACCAAATGTAAATATCATACCATTGTGATTTCTGATCACAGTTTTATCCAGATTAATTTATTTTTTCCAGATGCCGCCCTTATTTTTTTATTTATTTTTTTAAATAGATGGTATTGTGACTTAATTTATATGGAACCAGAAATGCCCAAGGATTCGGAAATCTAGATTACAGTGCTCAAAAGCTGACGGCGGTCTTGCCCTACCAAATTTTATGTATTACTACTGGTCAGCTAATATTATAAAACTTAGAGTTAAAGTTAAAGTGGGCGGTGGCCCACTTTGGTCTGTTATGGAACCGGGCTCTTGTCCGTCTGCCACATCCATAGCTCCAATTTGTTCCTCCTTGCCAATAAATGGGAAATTAAAATTAATTAATCCATTGGTTAAAACCTCTTTCAACATCTGGTTTCAAAGTCGTCATCACTTTGGATTCAAACTGACCCTTATCTACGCTCTAATTATTTCTAACCCCTCTTTTTTACCAGCCTTAAATGAGTCGGGTTTCACAATTTGTTAAAAAAATAAAAAAGGATTACGTTTTCCATTGATCTGTTTGTTAATGACTCATTTATGTCATTTGAAAATCTTTCAAAGGACTTTGATAGTCCCAAATCTCGCATTTTGCCACCTATCCAAACAAACCATATGCTTGGCCCCTTGAAAACTGTTTGCTGCTACAATCCATTTCTAGAGGACAGATTTATAATATATATAAGGCATATCACCATATAAATCCTACTTATTTGGCCGCAGTGAAAACCTCTTGGGAACAAGACTTAAACATACAAATATCTGAGGATACCTGGGAGTACCAGTCTCATACATTCAACATCCATCTGCATATGACACTGTTTGATACAGTTTAAAGTTTTTCACTGTTCTTATTTCACTAAGGCCAAACTTGCCAGAATATACGGTACCTCTGACGATATGCCATATGTTTTGGTCCTGTGTGGCACTAGGTAGTTTTTTGGGCCCTATATTTGATGCTTTATCACGTGTGTGGCGGAGTGATTGATCCCAACCTGATTACATCAGTGTTCGGTGCTGTGCCTAATGGACATGGCTTGACCTCATACCAGTCCAGTGCCATTGCTCTTTCCCAGGGCTTAAACCGGAAGTGTGTGTGATTGAAGTGTAACTGGGTGGGGCTTAAATCAGTACGTTATTCTAAGTCTGAAAATGATATGGATTGATCAGAAGTTGCTTTATTTATTGTTTATTTGAAAACGATTTACAGAACAGCCTCATAATTGAGATTCAATGTTTTTGATCACAATAGTAAAGGAACTATTTAAGACAGTTTATTTTTTAATGATCTGTAAACATC
Organism: Parablennius parvicornis; assembly: GCA_900302745.1. Classification (NCBI taxonomy): domain Eukaryota; kingdom Metazoa; phylum Chordata; class Actinopteri; order Blenniiformes; family Blenniidae; genus Parablennius; species Parablennius parvicornis. Next base: position 159 of record OMNM01065023.1, on the reverse strand, counting down.
TAGTGATGGCAAACAGGGAAATATTATGTCAGCCTTGTTCACTGTATTGTTCTCAAAAGCATCGCTTTCATTACAAGCAGTTTACCAACTGACTTTAACATCACCAGCCAAACTAAGAGCAAGCAGACGGTGAAAAAAAAAAAAAAAAAAAAAAAAAAA
>OMNM01065021.1:0-18326 GCA_900302745.1 Parablennius parvicornis | reverse complement strand
GCCGTGTTGTCAGCAGCTTGACGGTCCCTTCACAATACGCTGTGTGTGTCTCTAAAGTGCCGGCGTCCTCATCGATCTGCATGCTGCAGGGAGCATCCTGTCCCACACACACACACACACACACACACACACACACACACACACACACACACACACACACACACACACACACACACACACACAAAGAGGGAGGGAAAACTTTTTTATGCTTGGAATCATACCAGGGATTGTTCTTCTGTGAGAGTGCTCACCATTATACTGAGAGGTCGACTGTTTCAGACATCCACCGACTTCTGAAGTTCAAACCAGTGATTTGATTCATTGATTAATGAAGTTGTTATGAGACTGACTAAATGGTTGCAGAAACAGGGCAGTGGTTGTTTTGAATGGACAAAGTGGGAAAAGCCTGGGTCATGGTCCAGGACTATCTGTCTGGAGATGTGCATCTTCTCTTTGTGCATACCTGGATTTAATTGTGGTGGTTCAACATCTGCTCACAATCCAAATGAAACAATGGCCATGAAGAACTTATTTTGATTGTGTGTGATGACTGTGTGTCTTGGCGTTTGGTCTGTGGTGGAATAACCTAAAACTAGACTTTTGTCAATCAGTTCATGTGTTGTGTCGTGATATTTATATTATTGTAATTTGTCAAAGGAAAATAGTTAGGGACCGATACTGGAAGTTCGTCCGCACGAGACCTGACCTGGAGAGCCTGGACCCCATAGGTGGTTTGCACATGATGTCACATATCCTGTGATCCTCTACGATTCGCTCCTCCGCCATCTTTGATGTATACAACAGCATAACAATGCATCTTCAGTGGCGGATTCCTGTGATTTTCCCCAGATTTATCAAGGATTAAATATTCCAGATGAAGCTAGATATCGCAGTAAGATAGAGTGTGGTGGGATTGATGATGTAGGCAGATGGTCGAATGTAAATTACATCGTGAACTAGTACAAGTTTTATTACGGAGACAGAGGAAGGTGTTTACAAGAGCATCTCGTCCTACAACTTTTTTAGTGTCGAGATGGGTGAGGAATATTCTAGTTAAAGAGACTCACAGATAAAAAAAAATAATATTGGCCAGGGTCAGTAGATGTGACATAACAATGTCTGTACCTTCAAGTACTGTCTGTGAATTTAAACCAGGCGAATGGATATTTATTTGGAGCTCAAATTTTATTTATAAAAAATAAACTTCCCCTTTACAAAATGCTCTTCACATACTGGTGTGTATTTGTAGCTTGTATGCCAGATCTGTGCAGATTTGCGAGCCACTGTCTTTGATGTCTGCGAGTTATTATTCTATTTTTGGCCCTTCACGCTGTTCAACAGTTCTGTTCGTAGCCTCCTTCCGTCTCATGAGACGACGGGCTGCACCAGGTAGAACCAGGTCCGGACGCTGTATCTTCTCCTGTGGCTGTAAAGTCTGATGCCGGAGTGACAGTCTTCACCACAGAGGCTGCCGGTGTGGGTCGTTGCCGTCGTGCGTGACTCTCTTCTTTCTCTGATGGTCGGTGCGGTCCTGTTCGGCTTGCTTGGTGCCGCTGTGCTCAGTGGACCTCCAGTAGTCCCGAGACTACATTTTTGCAAGCAGAATTATTAGAACACCCGACAACTGCGCACATAAATCCCATTTCGTAACTTTCTCAACAATTACCACCGTGTTGTAAACAAAGGTTGTCATCAAAGATGGCAGAGACGAGCGAATCAGAGAGGATCATGGGAAATTCGTGACATCAATGCAAACCACCTTTTGTAATTGGTTTTGTTTTTCCATATTGTTTATTATTCCAGCGCGCCAGGTACTCAAACCCAAATTTGACTCCCTAAACACACTCAAAAGCTCACCAAATTTAGCATGCTCATTAGGAGAGTGCATCATTTTTGAAAATGTAAAAATTATCCCTAGAGTGCCAATTGTGCTCTCTAGCGCCACCTACAAGCATGAAAATGGCAACCACGGCTCGTAGGAATGTCGTAAGGAGATCAAACCAAAACTCATTTGTTCGTCCCACCAAAACCTAAAAATCGCACACTGATACCCCTGACCTAAATCCAACAGGAAGTCCGCAATTTAACTTTCAAAATAAGATTTTTGACCAAAAAAGGCCCTCACGCAAACGCTATCTCCTCCGAGGATGAATACATGACCGGCTTCAAAACACAATGAAATGACAGAGGAAACCTTTCTGCTCAAATACTCTTGACAAATTTTTTTATATACTCGCACGGTTTCCATTTTATTGGACATCAAAATTCAGAATGCTGAATCCCCCCACCTGCCTGTTTGATTACATGGGACAATCAACATTTCTCCTAAAGAAAAGCAGTGATCGAACACCTCAAACAAGCAGCAACTGTGGTTAAGCCGTGACTCTCATCGACAAAGCATATCAGCAGCACCACAAGAACCTGCTGAACAAGAAAATGTAACACACCTAACACAATTCCTTAAAACATGACCCTTTTGACGACCGGGAGCAATTGTGTCATTTTTTTTTTTCACGCGATTCCAAGTGAAATTTAACATCTGTTGGACGTCTGATGGAACATAATCCTGCATCTGCATTAAACTGAGCCTCCTGGTGTCTGAAGTTTACGTCTGACAGCTTCCAAACACACACAAACTGAAAGACAAAAAATTTTTCTCCCACAATAAGATAATTCTATGAAAAAAATTGGCCAAATTCTGTGAAGTTGTGTCCAAGATATGTCGCTAAAAATTGTCCTCTCTCCCACTCTGATGGACACGACTGCAATTACTGATGTCCTGTTTGTTAGGTAAATGGATATTAAGTGTTTAGCTATGCTAGGGGTGAGCTGCCTTTAAAAAAAAAAGCCCCAAACATTGTCAAAATAAAAGTCTGTTTCTTAAAAACTACACCTACAATCTCAAAAATGTATATTTAGGGATTAGCTGGATTTAGAGCTTAGTTGGCTTTTGAAGTAAAAGCCCCCCACATTTTTCAAAATGAAACTCATGAAAATTTTTTGTTACCTTAAAAAAACCTTAAAAAAAATGTATATTATTATTAATATAGAAGCCATGATTTGGCCGACCCCAACAGGCCAGAGCTCGAGGTCCCAACCAACACTGCTTTAAATATTTTAGAATTTTGAAAACTATGTTTTTGGATTTTTTCCCTTAAAAAAATTGAGCAGATGGAGTGAACAATCAAAAAGAATAAAATATTTTGAACCAGAAGAAACCATCATCTGAGTCCTGATTTTAGCCCAGATCAGTTCCAGTTAGCCGAACTCATAAAAACTGAGAACACATTCATGGATAATGTAGAAATATGAGCTGCTGTACTGAGAGAAATCCATAGAAGACAATATGGTTATGGTCCTCAGGAGTCAAAGTTAATCCAATCATGTCTCTTGTTGAGCAGGTGAGGTCCAGCAGCTCTTTTTGGATTGAAATTGCAACAGTCAAGCAGTTCAAATTAAAATAATATCCTTTCCAAACTTATTTAAATATGTAAGACACTGTAACAGAAAACAAAGATTTAAATAATGAGGCTCTTCGTTTCACACAGGTTTATATGGCTTATTGCTCATTCTGCAGACATTTTAAGATACAGAGTAAGCATTTTATCATCAAACCTAAAACTGTGTTTACACTCCGACCTGCTTTTATCTCGTCGTCTGAGAGAATCCTGCAGCCATAATGAACCAGAGTGGAGGATGACAAAGACATGACATGACATAAGCGAAGCGCACGGCGCTCTCATAATGTAGAACCTCCAATGTTCCACTCTGAAGTTTGGCCTCTCAGACAGAAGTAAAACATCAGCCGACATGACGCTCGCATTTACCTTATTTATTATTAGCAAGCTTCTCATGCGTGAATAGCTCATGAAGATTTAATTTTTCTACATTTTACAAAAGTTGGAAAGAAAAGAGGTTGTGAAATATTAAAGAAGGTAAATTCCTATTTTAAACAATTGAAAGCACTGCCTCCTTCAGCACTTCGGCACATCTTCATATTCACCACTTCATCTCCTGCGAATACATTCCATTTAACACTCGGTCACACTTGCTCGCACGCACACACGCATGCACGCACAGACTGCTGCTGTTATGAATTCTCTGCTTCAATTGACCAAAACATGAAACATTAACTGCTGTCTCTGTCCTGGTGGCGTGATGTATCTGTTTCTGTATGGTAAGTGCTGCTCAAGGTCATCTGAATGTGTAACTGCTGTTGGTTTGGAAGTGTTAAGATCTGAGTGGTAACTCTGATAGCCATGCCAGTCTCTAATAGTCTTCCAATCTCTTCCTGCTCCAAGAGCATAAACTCTCCTGACACCAAAAAGGCTTTATACAACCCAGTCTCATGGCAGTTCATCAAATAATCAAGAAATATATTCAATTTTTCTTGTTCTTTGACACGTTTTGCCCCTATTTTTTTTTCTGTTGCACATAACAAATTTCAAACAAATACATTTCAGTTGGACTTATCTTTCATGTCTAGGTTATGCTTTTTTTTCTTATTAGACAGCACATATGCTTTGATTTATTTGTCTTGCTTTTTTTCCAACAATCAGGTAATAACTAATCGTATTGTATGGGCCAACCACAATAATGACTATAAAGTTCCCAATCAAGTCAAATTCAGACAAGTTACTCTCCTTTTATTCAAATATCCAACATGCCAGTGAAGCAAAGGACTAGCTCCATCTGTGGCTGCTGTTTTCACAGGAGGATCCTATGATGCATTTATAGTTGTCTCTCAATTTCATGCAATACATTTTGTTCTAAAATCTGTATATTTTGATGAGTTAATAATCTATTGAAATAACACTAGATGTGGGAGTCACTCCATGCAACGCTCTTGGACCAATGCAAGTGTGAGAGGAGATTAATTCAATTCTGCAAGACGTTAACTTACAGTGTTTCTTCCAAACAATTAAAGATTACTTGAACGAATGGCTATGGCAAAAATTAAGATTTGTGTCAGATTTGTATAAGATTTCAAAATACTTGTGAACATGATAAAAATGCATTCATCACTTATCCTCCCTTTAGTCCTGGGGATAACATTAAACGGCATCCGATGGCGAGTCACCAGGCTGGGAAGACTAGAGTTCTGGGGAAAGTGGAGTGGCCCGTTAATCACCATCACTCTCAGGTCCACTTTCACCCAGAGGAGTAGCACCTGCCCAGAGTGCTAGCTATGGCTCAGATAGTCCCACTGTCTTGTGGGTGGCTTTGGATGGTCCTAGGTTAAAGGAGTAAAGACAGACCAATAATCATGAGTCGGAGTCCCGTAGGTAGCCGAGTGACAAAACCTGCCGCTACCCTGGTAAGTTCTACTGAATCAGAGGAACTTTTCACCACACTCTGTTGTATTTTTAAATGTTCAATGTCATGTATGTATGTAAGTACATTATTTATGTTTTTATTTGGGGTGGAACTTTAACGCATTGATTACGATGAATTAATCACAAGAAAATAACGAGTTAAAAAATTTGAACGTAATTAATAACAGTTTGCTTCATAAATAGCATGAACTGTTTGTCATTGCACTTTTTTCCAGTACGCCGATTCAACTGAAGCACACATGACGTCACAGCTCAGCTACAGGCGACCAAAATGGAGGACTCTGATGGTTTTTTTGTTTTTGTTTTTTTACCATTGAAAAGGCCCCTGCATACTCCCATTTAGAAGCCATAAGAACAAGAAGAAAATTTGGTAATGACGTCAGCCAGCTGCTGAAAAAAATGTTTTTTTCGGCACGACTATTCATACTCCGAAAAGCTGTCAAACTCGCAGGCCACGCCCCCTCACAGCAGCTACAAGCCTATGAAGTGGTGTTTTAACTTTTCAACTGCACAGCTTATTTCTCACTTCTAATGTTTTCAGAAATACATTTGTCTGAACTGTTTCATTCATGTTTCTAAAGTTCTTATCAAAGCCGCCATGTTGACTGTGAACTCGTCCAAGACTATTTTTTTCAGCATTATTGATTTGAAGGATTGGATTTCAAAGTATATTTGACACATTTGGAAGTATATTTGACACAAAAACACAAGTTATTAAGTATATTTGACACACAAACATAAGATAAGTTTACAGTATTTAACACAAGAACAAACATTGGCAGCTGCCCAGAGCGCAAGCTCAACAAGAGGTTCACCGTGCACTGGCTCAGATCTGGTCTTCAGAAATTCAGTTTTCAGAAATTTATTTCTGGAAAAAAAAAAAAAAAAAAAACTGTAAAGTTAAAACACCGCTTCATAAATGACGGCTTTGAGTGATGCGTTCATGTGCTCGTTAACATGTCGGAAGCCCGCATTCCAAGCTTCGAGGCTCATTTAGTAGTGACGTGCTAAACGTGATTAAAGTATGACTGATAGTCATTAGTGAGCATTAACACGCATGCATAGCACACATCACCACCGAAGGTTCGGCAGTGCGGCTCCACATAGTTCGGCCAGGACGGTCGGCACAACCCAACCAAATTTCTTAGGTCAGAAGGAGCTGAACAAAGGAAATGACGTCATTTTGTTCAACAGGACCCCACACTGCCGAACTTTCTGTACTTAGATTTTACTTAGATTTGTTTAATTTTAGATGGTACTTATAACATTTTGGCTAGGGATATTTTAAAATTCTTTTTCCACAGTTGTGACATTAGAATTTTTTGAGTTTGCTGTATTTTTGTCTGTTTCCTTTTTGATTAATTAATCCACTGAAATCCATTTAGATTGAGAAATGTTGCTTTTTAGGGCAAATATTTTTATGCACTTAAAATGTGATTAATTTTGAATAATTAATTACAAAGCCCCAAGTTAATTCGATTTTTTTTTTTTTCTATCAAAATCCACCCCCAGTTTTTATACTTGGTGCAGCACTAAAATTGAAGAAGTTTTAAGAGCAATGAATACTTGTCTGTACTATGATATTCATGCCTCACATTCCGGTCACTCTGCTGTTATAGCATGAAAACTGATTAGTACAGGGAGAAGTCTGTTTGAAGGGGAGACGCAGCTTCAGGACTGAACTGAAGAGTTCATTGTTGAATATAAAGAAATGCCACAAACCTGCAAAAATATTTTCAATTTCAGTCATAAAAACCTTCAGCAGCTGATCGCAGGTTTGTTGCAGAGGAGAAAGAGCCTGTTTCTGAGTCTGTCCATGACATGTATTAATCGAGACGGTTGGGTTTTACGTTTCTGCCATAAATAAGTGATTAACAAAAGGAAATAAACTTATTGACATTTGTATGAATCAATGAAGAGTCTTTGGGAACCCATGCATGCATGGGAAGAACATGCAAATTCAAACAGAAATGGAACCTGAAGCAGGATTGTTCTCACTGTGAGGTGAGGGTACTAATAACTCTATCACTCTGCAGCCCACTTGTACTCAATTTATAGATGAAAATAGAATCTGGCTTTTTTGAAGCAAATGTCTCTTCAGAGGTCCACAAACATTTCCTCCCACTGGCAGCACCACTTCTGTGAGAGACACATTAATAAACCCCCAACTTTGATTTGTGGAAAAAGACAATACATATCAATTTATTCATGTAATTAAGGCAAAAAACTAGAAAGGTTTGGAAGGTTTTATTGCTTGTCTTGCAGCTTTCATAAACGGTAATTATTTCATCAACACCAACAATGAGCCCAACAGTGTTTCAGTGATCACCTTCTTTCTGTCTGTCATCCTCTTTTAAATACCACTTGCAAATACTTTTCACGTTGACTTAAAAATCCATTCCCCACTTCACGTCGCTGTTCTCAGTCTATTCATCTTGCCAGGACTCCCATGCTGTGCATATCGATTTGCTGCTGCCTGCCGCCATGGACGGGACTAGAGGAGACCTTGAGAGGAGGGGCAGCCGGTAATGGAGTCGTCTCCTTCTCGTTATCCTCAGCGTCCGGGCAGCTTGTGACTTCTACCTGACCTTCACCTCCTATTCAAAAACAACAGATGACAGGCGCTCCTGTTGGCCAGCATACACGATGAAAACACATATTTTCTCTGATTCCCTCCTCCTGCAAAACAGCTGCTGTCCCACCCCCCAAGGAGAGTGACTGGATTATTGGCCTGGCAGAATGGGAACGTGACACGAGAGACAAATTCATGAAAATACTCACAATCTCATGATCTTATGTTTTGAAATCTTTAAATATTGTTTTAAAAATATTTTGTGGCGTTTGAAGTTGTGGAAAGGATTTTTGGATATACAGCCATGGTTCAAAGCAAATTTATATTGTGGTCTGAGAAACAACACTAAATACAACAAATGCACCCACACAACCCCGCCACAAAAAGAACAAAAACAAGTGCAAAAATATCTCACCAAAAAACAGCAGTTCCCCGGCTGCTGCGGCTAACAGAAAATAATCTAAGTCTGTGAGTGCAAACCTAATCCCTGCCAATCTGGTGAAGTTTCTTTGGAAAAGTGACTTAATTTATTGATTTTAAGGACTCAAGACCAATCATGAGCAGTACAAGTGGGATGACACTGTGGTGGGATTATCTCAGACAGATTGACAGAGGGAGGTGAAGTCAGACTGGATTCAATCTTAACAACAGAATAGAAATGAAAACAGGCCCACTCTTTCCCCAGAATTCTATCACAGACATGGGATGAAATCAACTGTAAACAGTCAGAATCACATGTTTTAATGTGATACATGCACTCTTGTGTCCTCTTGTGTCTTGAATAAATCCTCCTCTTTTAACTCTTTCCTGACCCTGTGTCTACACTACTGCTTGTCATCCTGCCTCTGGTTGGCCAGTCCTTGTTCTCTTACTTCCAGTTGGTTCAATTCAGGCTGGAGGGCAGAGATCAGTCAATGTGAGTACATGAGTATCACTCATTGAAGTGTGGAAAATCTGCAATCTCAGCGAAAAAACAACAGATTTTAGAGGAGAAGTTAGTGACAGTGAGAGAAAAATATGATTGAGATGACAGCAAGGAAAAGGAGCTCAACTGTGGGCTAATGGTTTGTTTCAGTGTATTTTAATACCAAACAAACAAATAGATTTGAATGTCAAAAGTGGAAAAAAAAAAAAAAAAAAGTCCAGTGTGTAAAAGTTTAATTTCAAACTTTTAAAATGCCATGTGCACTGGTGAGTCATGGAGATGAGGAATTGGCAGTGAATTACATTGTGGCTGTGGTATACATTCATATATATTACACAGACCAGAACAAGGTTTTCATGATGATATCTTAAAATTCTCAAAGCACACTTCATTTGGCCGGAAACCAGCTTGAGCCTCCTCAGAGTGCTTCACTCATGCTCACAGCTTTAGAAACACTCCATTTCCCTCTGGGCAGGGTCATCCGGCCTGCCGGCTGTGCCTGGTGGCTTTACCAGGTGATTTCATAGCCTAAAGGAAAATGTGAAACAGTAACAGACCATGTTGAGAAAATAATCCCTGGTTTTTCTTGAAGAGTTCCACTTTGGCTCCACCGAGCATGAACTTTGTGTGCGCTTATTTAAATGTGTTGCACGGCACATTCGTCTCCAATCAGTCAGGTAAAAAACCTTGGTGTTATTAGTCGTCACGATGAGGTTGTGTACTTTGTGCTGTGAAATGTCTCCTGTTTTATGGCCTTCACTCCACTGAGTGGGCAGAATAATGAGTGGGTCCTTCATTCACGAGATAATTTGGTTCCCCATTAAAAGCAGAGTGAGTGGTTCATTTAGTGTGTGCTGAACATTTTTCTCCACTCTCACGATGCTTCTCTACACGTCTCCATGATGATTATTGTATGAGTAATCTCTCCTCTCATGACCATCTGGGTGGGAGGACTGAAGCACACAAGTATCTCACCCCACCACTTCCTCCTCCGTATGCAGCATGGACGAGACGTGAACCACAGCTGACAGCCACGCTCCCAGTCAAGTGCAGATGGTTAGCATGGAATCATCCTTCTGCTACCACCTTACTTATCAGGATTTTTATTCATTCCTCAAGAATAAATGTGTATACCGCCAATGACGTGATTGGCTCATTGTAGTCTGAAATTAAAACGTGGAAGGAAACCGAGTATTGAAGTCAAATAAATATATTATTGAATTAATTTGTCAATACAGAATCCAGACACACTAATCACATTATTTCTTTTTTTTTTTTTTAACCAAATATTTTTCAGTAATTTCTTCCCATTAGTTCCTATATTTGAGTTGCAGAACTTGGTTTACCTTCATTCTTCTGGGCAGTTCATCCCAGACCAGCTCGATGGGGTTTCATCCTGGTAACTGCTGGCCACCCTGTCACCTCACTATTACATGTAGTTTTGTTTTGTTTTGTTTTGTTTTGTTTTGTTTTATTTTGTTTTATTTTGTTCTGTTTTGTTTTGTTTTGTTTTGTTTTGTTTTGTTTTGTTTTGTTACCCTCGCCAAGGAAGTTATGTTTTTGCCAGGGTTTGTCTGTTTCTTTGTTTGTTAGCAGGTTTATGCAAAAAAAAACTCCAGACGGGATCTTCCTAAAAAAATTCACAAGTTGTGTCTTGTCCCACCCTAAATTCCATTAAATGTTGAGAGTGATCCAGATAACCATCTGGATACAAAAAAATATCAAGGATCCTGTTTTTCCCCTTCACTTATTATTGAGCCGTTTTCAAAAAATGTCTCTCCGAGATCATATCTGATTGACTTGTAAAAATTCAGTGATATGTAGGATGGTCATATCGAATAGGGTGCAACATTTTATTCGGATCGGATCCAGAATAAGGTCAGGAAAAATTCCGGAGGTTAACAATGGAAACCCCATTTACAAGTTTCAACAATCATAACTCATAGAATTGTGTTTCGTTTCTCTTGAAATTTGACATGTATATTTGTAATATATTATTGCTCTGAATTATGCCAAATTTCGTTTGGATCTGATCGAGATTAACGATATGGTGCCCTTTTGAATTTAGGAAATCTTGGTGGCCCCCCACCACCAAGCTTCCTCCACCAGGTTTGACAGTTGATTTCACAAAATGAAGAATCCTCCCATCATCCACTCAAAATTTTTTGTGATGGACCTGAAGTTTCATATTTTGCTTTATCAGTCCAGAACACCTTCCTTGGCATTGTTTGCACCGTGCAGTATGGCACAGCAAGGCATGGTATGGTACGGTAAGGCAAAGCATCCCCAGATCCAATCTGGTGAGTGGTTTCGACACAGAGAAAATATTAACATGTAAGCATGAACGTATCGTAACGCCGCAGGTACGTGCCGTTAAAACGTGACAGTAAACGAGAGATCAGCACAGAACACATTTGGAGCGACGCTGCTCAGGTATCTGAGCAAAACCGTCAGCCTCCGTCCTCTGTGACACAGCTTGGAAAACATTGTCATTCTGATTAATAGCGTCCAGCTCCCACTGTCTTGTCTTCTGTTATAGAGCAGAATGTCTGCACCTTGTCAGAACACCATGGGGCAATGTAACACTCAAAATTGAATAAAACCTGTTAATAAAACAACCAATGAGCACAAAGCATTGTATGCAAACAACAATGGGAGGGCTTATGACAGGTGAGCTATTTAAATATTGCTGCTTGTGAGGGTGACGATCCTCACTGACCAATCAGCTTACAGCTGCGCTGTAGCTCATCCTAATGGAACCGTACCGATGTGCTCGGTACCTCAGTGGAGGGGGCATAAAAATGATTGGGTGTGGTACTTTCAGTACTATTTACAACTTTTGTCAATAGAAATGCATGAAAACCCATATCATACCATGTAGTACAGCACATACTGCTCAGTGGAAACGAGGCTTATAGTCAATAATCCATTGGCAGTGCTTCTTGTTCTCACTGTGACATCTCAGCAGTGTCTTACTGCGACTGGACCTGTCAAACCTGCAGCTGCAAATCTTATTGGGCTTGAATGTGAAAAGAAACCCTGTGAGATTGATATGCATGTTTCTTTTCACTTTACATCTGTCTTGTTGACTTCAGATCTTCTATCACAGGTCCGTGAACAGTTTGTTTCTGTGAGACGTTTGCATGTTCTCCCTGTGTGCGTATGTACCTTAGTGTGTAGGTGAACCTGACTTCACACACATTTACCTGGGAGCAGATCAACTCCCCTCAACAGTGAACTTAAGAAATAAATGAACATCATAGCCTTTAGAACTTTTTTTGCTGTTTTTTCTCCAACAGTTGCCCTCGTCGAGCAATCTACATTCTTTAAGTTTATAAACTAGAATAATCAAAATACATAACCTTGACTTTGACGTTACGCTGCCAAGCTGAGATGTTTCCTTTAAGTCAGATATCAAAGAGTTGCTCATCTTACGCTACTAACTTAAAGTCAGCATGTATGGAAACGCAACATCAGTCAGGTGTGAAATGCCTGGTAGACACTGAAGATCATTCTCCTGCATGTGGATATTCCAAAGTTCCCAAAAGCCAGTTCCAGGAGGATGAGCAGCAGCAGGGCAGACGGAAGTGAATTGCACACTTAACCTGAGGAATCGTGTCTGTTAGACATGAACTATGGATCTGCGTGAGTAAAGCGAGCTGTGTGTGTGTGTGTGTGTGTGTGTGTGTGTGTGTGTGTGTGTGTGTGTGTGTTGGGGGGCTGTTCTTATTAGGCGGCGCTGCATGGGCTTTGACCTCTCACACACTTCATGAGTTCATTTAATGAAGCCTAACATGAACAACGAGCTCCGTCCCAAAAAAGTTGGGACTGCAGCAGCGAGAGGCTGAAACCAGGAAGTGCAAATGAGTCTCCAGGACGTCAACGTCTCCACCGGCTCCAGAACACCACGGTCTCCTCCTCATATCTGGAGAACATCTGTGGTCTCCTCTGTTCTGCTCCTCACATCTGGAGGACGTCTGAACTTCTCCTGACGGACATTAAATCTAAAATCCTCTCAGGAAGTCCTGACAGTCTGAGTTGGAGAAGAGAAACTTCACGTCATCGACTCACGAAGCGCTGCGACGGCGCCGCCTGCAATTTAGCCAAACCTTCCGGATTCTTCTGGAAATCAAGATATTGTGTGAAAAGGAGCGTTTCAGCGGGAGGAGAAGATTATAGCGTATTAAGGCCATTGAGTCAGTAGGAATTGGGTTCTTTCATGGATAATTGCACCATAAAGCCAATAGCAATTTACACAATTACAACAAATGTGGTAATTATTATCGTCTAAAGTGATTTACGCAGCGATTATATTCATGTTGTAACGACGGTCTGGTGAATGACTGAACCTCAAACTGATCAGTGAGGGACTTTGCGGTTTCAGCTCGGGCTGACGACAGAGAGATTTACAGTGTTGAGATGAACAGGAAGCCTCGCCGAGCTCCTGCTAGGATCGCGTACCAACGGGCTGCAGCCGAAGGGTTAACCAGAAACACGCCGTCGTGACACGACTGGAACGTTTCGCCGACGCCAGCGATGATTTATGGCGCTGGGAGGGCGGGAGGCCGAGAACTGCAGCAGATTACCAGCGATAAAAGAAAAACAGAGTTGCACAATGATTGAATCCCACAAATGAGCGATAATAACGGCTCCGCGTTCGAACTGAAATATTCAACCGTGAGTTTGATTTATGGACGCTGGCAGAGGAGTTTACAGAAAATAAATCCAAAGTGGAACGAGACCCGGGAACACTCGCAGAGAGAAGATTTACGACATCGGAGAAAAAGAGTCATTTAAATAGTTGTAAATAATAAAAGGCTATACGTTTTACATCGTAAGTTGATGCGTGGATCGTTTGTCTTTGTGTTCCAACCTGCAAGTATAAGTCCCGTCGGTTAGCATTAGCATTAGCATTAAATGCAGCATCACTGCGCTGATCTGTGGCTGCAACTTGTTCTCATGTCAATCACATGACAGTCGACATTTCACAGCTGATTTGGCAGGAAGAGTAAAAACTGCATCAAAAAATGTTTCTTATTTTTCTTTACGAAATGTCGAATGTTAAAATAGAATATTACAGAATTAATAAAATATTAATCTCTTCATTGAGCTAAATAGTGTTGTAGTCACGTTTAAAGTTTTACAGTGTTTATTTATAAATATTGATATTCATGCTGCAGTTTGGGACAAACATGGGAAACTGAAAATGCTGTAGTTTTCCTGTTTGGCCACTGGTTGGCACTGTTGTAAGTTATTGTAATGAAACCACACACACACATGCAGCAGAGAACAAGGAGCTCTAAACATTAACAACGGGAGGACACGGACATTCTAGTGGACAGACCACCAAGTTAGATTGTTATAAATTCATTCTGCAGACTCAGTGCTGCCCCCTAAAGCTCAGACGAGGTATTGGTTCAGCCTCCGTGCTGCGTCGTTGATACATCAAGGCTGTGTGAGAGTATCTGGACTCTGATTGTGCAACTGGTTGAGGTTATGATGGTGAGGCTCCGGGTTGCAGGTTGAAGGTGTGTTACTTTTATTATCTGTAATTTGGGGGATTTCGCTGACTTTTCTCGAGGCGTCAATTATCCAAACGACTACCTGCAAATGAGCCGCGGCGGCTGAGCGCCATCATCCAGAGCACAGAGCTGCTCATGTCTGCACATGGGTGGCGAGCGCTGGAACTTTCCTCCCACTACGGGTTGAATGACGGCCTCACACTGTAGTGAGCAGATCGTCTGAGTGTGTGTGTGTCCATGTTTCACCTGATTTACCACCAGACTCCAGAATAGTCCCTATGTGTGTGTGTGTGTGTGTGTGTCTGATGTGATACTGTGAAGATCTGTCTGTGTGTGTGTGTATGTGTGTGTACGTACATGCATGTGTGTATGTCTACGTGAGTGTACGTGTGTGCGTCTATATATGTATATGTGTGAGTTGCATGTGAAAGTGTTTGTGTGTTTGTCACTCCTGTTGTGATGCTAACCTCACAGCGAACAACAACAGCAAAAGCCACAACACAATAGAAAGCTGCAAAACACAACAACAAAAAGTTTCCACACAACAACAAAACTCAACTCAACTTCTCTTCAACATGATCTTATTTCCTGACACTCGCTGGGAAAACGGAGGGAAAAGGAAAATATTCACGCCCACAGAGAAAGTTTGAAACTTTCGCGATCGTATTAAAACACGACTAACTCGAGGTTTTGACCTCGGCGTGGCTACTCACCGCGGTTAGCGCCGGTTAGCGTGCGGGCTACCGCTGTGCTAGCGGCAGAAAGCCTGTTTGTGTTTGTGCTCAGCTCCGTCATTGTCTGTGTGATTAAAAGCTGCTTTGTGCTTCCGACCCGGACCTGTGTACGAGTGTTTGCGTTGGCTCAGATCTGTCAGCGGCCGCTTTGCGTCCCCGGGGTCCGGGAGTGGGGGGTACGGGGGGGGGTTTGTTGACTGACCAGCAGGTCTCACGCTTAAATCCCGCCTTCACCTCTGACCCCGGCACTAATTGCACCTAGCCTGAGTGCTGACGGCTATGACGCACCCCGCGGAGAAGGGAAAGCCTCTCAAGGTTGCCCACAAAAGACGCGGAAGCCGAGGAGCCGGAGTCGCCTTGAACCTTTAAGCCGGGATTGAGATTGTCGGCGGTGAGGAGGGATGGTGATCGCCGCAGGCCCGGAGGCCGCGCTCACAGCGTTAGCAGGACCTTTGTTCTGCCCTAATCCCACACACAGATAATACCTCGTCCCTGATAAGGTGCTGCTGGGAAAGTGCGGAGTGATTGTGTTGGTTTAGGCCACCTCCAAGAAACCAAAGGCTGCTGCTAATGCTCCGAGAAGCTTTGAATAACTGAGTGGCGGCGGCTGTGATTCTTGAGGTCGGCCCGCGACTCCGACTCCTCCTGGTCTGAGCGTCACAGGTTTTCTGAGCAGATCCTGGCGTGACGGTTCGAGCTGCCGTGTAAAACCCAGACAACCAAATTATAGTTTCCTTCAAATCACAAGACGGAGTGAAATAATTTAATTTGGAGGTGCGTTGATGGGGAGCAGCTAGCATTAGCATTAGCCTCCGGATACAATAGCTAATGCTGGTTCTGCTCTGGTTTCTTGTCCTCTCAGCATGGTTCTGATTCTGAGATGACCGTGTCGTCTTGGGTGCTACAGAAATAAAATAGAATCTTTCCTGTAAACTTGTCACAAAGTCAATGGCGAATGCTAATGCTAATGCTAGCTCATACTGACGGAGAGAGACAGAAGCTCCGAAGCTCTTCACCTCCGTTCACTTATAACAAAACCTCACGGTAGCTTCGGTAATAGCAGCTCCTTTTGAGAAAGTAGTCGGTTATGGAGTGAAGTGGCTCCGGTCGGGTGTTGGGATTTGGACCTGGAGCCGTTTGAGTTTTTACACCCAAGAAAAACCTTCAGGAGTCTCCGAAGCAGCAGGAGAAGAAGGAGAGAGCCGGGCGGAGGAGGAGGAGGAGGAGGAGGAGGAGGAAGACAGATCCATCACGTCTTCGTCGTGCCGTGACAGACGGCGTGCGTCTCCGAGACGGGTCGCGACCTGGAATCCATCCCGCCGCCGAGCTGCTGAAGCTTTGAGTCAGACGTCACGTGACGGAGGAGCCGCCTCGCTCAGGTATGTTCCCGAAAAACACCGGGCTGCCGGGGAGTTGTTAGCATTAGCATCAGCCTCTGCAGCGGTGACTGAATGACCTTTTTCACGCTACATTTGCTAACAGAACGACTTCTGTCACTAATAAACAAGTAATACGACTTTCAGGTTATACAACATAAAACGACGTGATAAAGGGGAAATAAGAAAAATACATTATCTTTATTCTTATTTGTGCTTAATGCAATATTTATTTATTTATATGAGCATTTAAGTTTAAAACGCCTTAACACTAAAATCATGAAAATGACAAGTTTTCACTTTCAAGGTATCACATTTTAAGTGATAGTTTGAAACATGGAGCTGGTGGCTACATGTTTAGCATTAGCTGGTGGCTACATGTTAAATGTTAGCTGGTGACTACATGTTAAATGTTAGCTGGTGGCTACATGTTTAGCATTAGCTGGTGACTACATGTTAAATGTTAGCTGGTGACTACATGTTAAATGTTAGCTGGTGACTACATGTTAAATGTTAGCTGGTGACTACATGTTAAATGTTAGCTGGTGGCTACATGTTTAGCATTAGCTGGTGGCTACATGTTTAGTGTTAGCTGGTGCTACATGTTTAATGTTAGCTGGTGGCTACATGTTTAGCATTAGCTGGTGCTACATGTTTAATGTTAGCTGGTGGCTACTTGTGTGCATGAAAACGCTATACTTCGTAGTGTTTTGAGCATCTCTTTGCACTTCGCAACAGAAACCACAAAAAAAAAGAAGAAAAAAAAAAAGGCTCAGAATGTGAAACTTTTCATCTGTCGTCATGTCAACGGGGGAAAATTAAGCTTTTCTGAAATGTTGCTCCAGGTCCTGGTCACCATGTTGGTAGTAACTAGCAATTCTTGCACATGCTCAATAGAGCCAATCAGAACAATGTTTCCTCTGTAGTGTCATGACTCCAAGTCCATGTTCTCCTGGGACTTGGTACTTTTATTTTGACGGTCACGTAATAACAATCCAACTTGACCGTCTGTCCACCAGAATGTCTGCGTTCTCCCGTTGCTGATGTTTAGAGCTCTGATGTGTGTGTGGTTTTATTACAGAAACAAACTACAACCCATGGACCAACATGAAAACAACATTGTTTGCAGCTTTTCTGTCGTTTCCGTGGAAACGATGCAATTTCATTTGACAGATGAAAAATTGTCTCAATAACCGTCTTTTTTTTTTTAAACAACTTTTTGATAAAGAAACGTGAACTTTCCATCTAAAAGTTTGTCTCCGCGATGTGTTGGAGGAGCGTGTGTGTGTGTGTGTGTGTGTGTGTGTTTGCAACTTGCCTCATGGAGCAGGTATGTGCAGCCAGCAACAGCAAACAGGTAGAAACAAATCTGCAGCGTCCGTGTGCCGAGGAATCCTTCACATTCCTTCTATTGTGGCTGCAGAAGAAAGAAAAACACAAACATCAGAGTCTGAAACGCCGAGCGAGACCAGAGAGGACGAAACACCACGTCTGGAAAACCTCCGAGAAACACTGAAGCAGCTGCAGCCAGACGTCGACTCATTCATTCATTCATTCATTCATTCATGTCCCCACCATTTAATTTTCCATCAGTTCATGTGTTTATTAATCAGTCAATGTATTAATTCATCTATTCAATCATTCATGCACCTCCCCGTCATTTTATTTTCTATCAATTCATCTGTTCATCCATCTCTTCATGCATCCATCCCCTCTCTGTAGTTCACTTCATCAGTTCATCAGTCCGTCCGTCCCTTCACCCATTCATCAATTTCATCATTTCATTTTTCATCCAGTGTTTTCATCATTCATTCATCCTCCTTTTTTTTTTTTTTTTGCAGACGTTTAACATCCTGGATCA
>OMNM01065015.1:3217-13944 GCA_900302745.1 Parablennius parvicornis | reverse complement strand
CAATCATTCAATCAATCAAACTTTTATTTGTGAAGCACTTAATCATAGCAGACATTTCAAAGTGCTTTAACACAAAGAGAAGACAGAACCAACTGAACCAACTGGACCAACTGGACCAACTGAACCAACTGAACCAACTGAACCAACTGAACCAACTGAACCAACTGAACCAACTGAACCAACTGGACAAACTGAACCAACTGAACCAACTGAACCAACTGGACCAACTGAACCAACTGAACCCCTCCACACTGATGAAAAGGTTTGAACATAAATTTACTTTAAGGAAGTTCTCATAAGCAACAAAAGGATTTAAGAGCAGTTGATTAGGTGACATGGTGTAATTTGTACATCAGCATGAATAAAACAGCATGAATAAAACAGCAGTGGAAAAAGAAAACTAGAGCTACCAAGAATACTACTTAATAACACTAATATGCTTATTTTGTATATAATGCTATATTGCTGTTGTGAATGCTGAATGTTGCTTTGTCTTTGACATGGAGCTCAAACAGAAAAGAAACCGGTGCAGACAAAACATGGAAAAAAACAAACCTGAAAGAGTCAGAAGTGGTGACGCGAGGCTGCCTCCACCCACTTCTGATACCTGTCGCTTTGCTGAAAGTGAAACCTCAGAGACGCCTAACTTCTACAACATTTCTGAGAAATGTCACTGAGTTACATGAAGGTAACTGACTCGCAGGGACTCTCCCCCTCAGTAACTTTCTTTTTTAAACTTTCTTCTCTGCACTCGACATCATGGAAACTTTTAATCCCTGGAACGCACTACATGGATATCTTATGTTTGTGTTGATGATCAATAAAGGTAAATATCAGTTTCAATGTATTACTATCATTCTTTTCAAAATCTTTGTTTTAGCTGTGAAACCTTCAGGCTTTCCATATTTCTAACAGTGCAGATAAATGAACAGGTGAAAGCAACAATCCATAGACGGCACAATGTTATTACTTTATCAGCTTCATGAGGTTTCCCACTGCAAAGTGCTGCCAATCTGAAATAATCCCTGGTTGTCTGACAAAGAGGAAGTCGGCTCGGGGCTCATAATTCTTCAATCTCTAAAACGCATTGTGATAACCAGAAGATTCATAAAGTGCAGCATTATGTCCAAAATACTGTCAAAATATAACAAAAAAGAAAAAACAGAACTTTACAAGAGCCCAACAATGCAGAAGAAAATCAATGAAACTGTAAAACTGTGGCCATTCATCAGAATGTCATGTTGAATATTAAGACTATTGAGCACTGTACTATATTGTATAGACGAATGTGATGGATAAATATCCAGATAAAGCCTTTAAAAAAAAAATAAATTATTTGAATAAGAAAAACTGTTTTTGATGGAATGTTTATTAAAAATGGATTTGTCTCTTCAGGGTCCTCATGCGAGCCCCCTTCTATTCCTCAGTGCTTCAGACGAAGTTCTCAGGATGATAGTGTATATATATGTGAATGGAGTCATAATGAGAAGCAAAGCAATGTAATATATCATCTCCACTTTAGGTGAGTACATGTTACGCATTTCATTCACTCCGGTGACAGTGGTCCCCGAGAGGGGAGAGAAATTAGTGTTCTCAGGGTTGCAGGTTCCAATCGAACTGCCTTAAGAGTAACACCGGTAGTTTCCTGAACGAGGTTCCTCCCTGCTGGGCTCTTCAGTTCAGTATAATATAAACAGGATGGGATGAAAACAGAGAAATACTTTTGATAAGAGATCAAATATCTGTCTCTGACACTTGTCTATAAATAGCACGTGTTGTAAATAAGTGCACAACCCTTTTAGCTAATGATATTGATAGAAGTAATAATAAACAGTGTTGGGATGTTGTGTTGTTTTCTCCAGGCTGTCACAACTTTCTGTGTGTGCTCAGCCATGCAGCAGTTTAAGATATATAATGATGATCTGAGGATAAACTGTGGCCTTGAGGGTGAACGACATGTTGGATGGCGTGCTGAGTGAAGCACAAGTTGGTGTGGAGACTTGACAAATGGCAAACTCGTGTTGTTGGATGGAACCATGAACTAAGAAGTGACTTCATTGTAGTTTGATCACATCCAAGAGCTTCATGGAATCAACATGCACACGTCTACATGAGCATGTGGAGGATGGGTGCTCACCAGGTTATTGGTATTTTCCTTGTCTCTCACAGGATCTGACAGCAACCTAATTCCTTACAAAAGATGAATAAAGCTGAGACCACATTGCAGCTATAAATGACTACAACATCACAATATTATTTGTTTATTTGTCCAATAGAGTTTAAATCTTTCTTTTTTTTTAATCATTGTTTCAATTCAAAACTCATACGGAGCTGGCATTTTGGAAATATGAATTTGTTCTCCTTAGACTATAACAATAAATTGTTGGACAACATTTTGAACTGAATGTGCAGCAGAACATTTAATATTATTGGCTCCAAAATATGATATTGATATTGTGACAGTTGTACTGAGGTGAAAGTAAAAAGTGTGTTGCCTCAAAACGAAATCTACAAATGCCATTTATCCAAAACGTTACTGGTGCAAATGCAAGAGAGTAACTGTAAGTCCTTACTACACAGCTCAGTGTTCCGGCAACACTCCAATCCTTCAGCTCAATGAAATTCAAAAGTGACACAAGTTACTTTTTCAAGCAACTAGTTGATCTTATTTTCAGTGTTTAGTAAACGACTCATAATCATACTCAAAGTAACCAGAGACTGTCGTGAAACAGTATTTGTTTTGTCGCATGTGCAACACTCAGTGGGCTGAACTGCTGTCTCACACTTCTCAGCCTCCCTGGGAAAGTCTATGAGGAGGAACTGGAAAGGAAACTCCGACCGATAGTGGAAACTCAGATTGAGGAGGAACAATGTGGATTCTGTTCTGGCCGTGGAACAACGGACCAGCTCCTCACCCTCTCGCAGATTATCCAGGGATTATGGGAGTATGCCAATCCAGTCTACATGTGTTTTGTGGATTTGGAGAAGGCATACGACCGGGTCCCTCGAGATGTCTTGTGGGAGGTTATAAGGGGGTACGGAGCACCAGAACACCGGTACTCCCGGTGTAAGAGCTGAGTCCATATACTGGCACTAAGACGGACTTGTTCAGGGTGACTGATGGATTCCTCCAGGCTGTGCCCCGTCACCCCTGCTGTTCCTGATTTTCATGGACAGGGTGTCGAGGCGCAGCTGGGGGTCAGAGGGCATCTGTGGGGAGCCAGACGGCCTCATGTGGGGGGCCAGAGGGCCTCGTGTAGGGGGCCAGATGGGCCTCGTGTATTGGGCCAGAGGGCCTCATGTGGGGGGCCAGAGGGCCTCGTGTAGGGGGCCAGAGGGTGACGTCTCTGCTTCTTGACGGTGACGTCCTTCTGGCGGCGTCACATGAGGGCCTCCAGCGTTCACTGGAACAGTTCACAGCTGAGTGTGAGTCCATGGTCCACTCAAGGAAAAGGATGGCAAGCCCTCTCCAAGTGGGGAGGAGTGAGGGAGGAGGGATGGAGGGGGGATGGAGGAGGGATGGAGGAGTGAGGGAGGAGGGATGGAGAAATCGGCCACAGGTTCAGACCGGCAGATGCAGTAACAGTCACTGTACCGGACCGTTGTGGTGAAGAGGAGCTGAGCTATAATGTTTACCGGTTGGTCTGCATCCCTCCCTCACCTGGGGTCATGAACTTTACATCATACCTTCCTCACCTGGGGTCATAAACTCTGGGTCATGACCGAAAGAATACGATCTCGGGTACAAGCGGCTGAAATGTGATAGAGTGACAGTGACAGAGTGACAGAGTGACAGAGTTACAAAGTGATAGAGTGACAGAGTGATAGAGTGATAGAATGAGGGGCTCAGTCATTCAGAACAGATTCAAAGTGGAGCCTCTACTCCTCCACATTGAGAGGAGCCAGTTGAGGTGGTCCATCTGATCAGGACGCCCCCTGGTGGCCTCTTTTAGAGGTTTACCAGGCAGGTCCACCTGGGGGAAGGCCCTGAGGTGGACCCAGGACTCTGGATAGATCATATCACTGGGTTGGCCTGGAAGCGGCTCTGGGTCCCCTAAGAAGAGCTGGAGGAAGTTGCTAGGGACAGAGATACCTGGACGTCTCTGCTCTCTATACTGCCACCAAGACCCCAAATGAAGAAAGAGGGAAAGAAGATGGATGGATGGAATATGTTGATCGTCTTTGTTTTCACAGATTTCCCAGAGCAGAAACATTTAAGAACATCAATAAGACTTGGTTTGAGGTTGTGGAGGAGAAGCTGATTACACATCGATCTGTTGACGTTTGGGTGGAAGCTCACGTTGGAAACTCCAGCTGTTCATCGCACAATCGGTCCGCTGTGCTCGGGCAAGCAGGTAAAACCTGATTCATACGAATTGCTAGTAGACTTGATTTCACTTTGCAAAATCCGCATGGATTTAAAACAGATTGAATACTTAAAAAAAATGTTGTTTTTTTTTATTTTACTCAACAGTTAAATTTAAACCACCAGAAAACATTACAGTGTCTTGGATGGGGTTAAGCAGTCTGGCTTTACTGTGGCCTGCTGCAGAGAAGTTTCCAGCTTTGGCAGAAGTCCGGTTCCGAAGAGATGAAGACCTCACAGAAACATGGGGGAACGTAAGGAACACTGACGCACTCCTTTTCAGTTTAAATTTGTATTTAACATGTTGGCAGATGGTACAAGTGCCTCTCAGACATGACGCAGTACAATCTGTTAGACTTCACAGTTATTCTTTGAAAGAGCATGCCAGTTTTAAACATACAGCCAGTGTCAGAACGATTCTTACTGGAAATAAGAACGAGGGGTCCTGGATGAGACGATGTGTCTGCCACAGAGGGTTTGTCTTAACATGGCGGGTTCCTGCTACAGATTCATTCTCCAAGATGTTTGAGGAAAAAACTCACTGAAAGGTTCCTGCTAATACAGCAAGTGTACCAAGTAGAAATAATGAAACGCAAATGCTCACCAAATAGGGATCTTGTCCAAATAAATGTTTCTATTTGGTTTAAAAAAAAAAAAAAGCCTCCATATCCTTAAAATAAATGGCGACTGCTGACATGATTTTTACTCAGCACTATGATCTATATTTATGGTATTTTAGACGATAATTCACCCTCACATCTGGTTGGCTGTTACAGACGACAATCAGCACCAAGAGTGATGCTTCCCAGTGTAAGTACAGCCTCACCTGTGGTCAAGTGTTTAGAGTTCATTGTGTCATCTGCGTGACATTTTGTTTTCATGTTGCTTATGGATATATTGTTCAGAGATTTATCACGTTTGGGAATAAATGAACTGATTATTTCATGCAGGATTGGAGTTTGTTGTAGATGTTTGACCTGGCCAGGGTTCTGCTTTCACAGAAGTCGTCACCCTTTATGGCCGACTGTGTTCCTCAATGTCTAAATATAATTTCTTTACAGGTGTAACTATGCTGCAGTCGTTATAGAAAGGACGAATGTCAAAGAGTTCAATATTTAAATATGCTTCTATTACATACACTGTACTGCAAAGCGGATGTTTTTGAATATGATTTTGGTTTGATTCGACAGTACGTCGTGAAAGTATCTGAAGATATTTTAAGATGGAATGTGTGTGTTGAGTAATGTCTCTTTATCCATCTGAACAGATAAGGCCATTGTTGTGAATCTCCTGAAGAATTCCTCCTACCAGGTTCAGATCCGACATCAGTCCACGCAGGTCCGAGACCCCCTGTGGAGTGACTGGTCTCCAGTCATGCCTGTTCCAGCAGGTGAACTTTCCTTTTCTCCACAAAGATCCAAACATTTAACGTGTATCTGGTAGCACAGTGGCCTTTACGTACCAGTTGATTCTACTCTGGCAACCCATAGAGTATCAGCTCAAGTCATTCTTAAAGCTGCAATATACTTTTACTGCTTTACTGAGGACGATTGCTGTATTGGTTGTGCAGCAATCCTCCTCTGGCTGGTGCCAGACACTTCGTGAGGGGAATTCATTAGGCCGTGAATTTGATATAGAGAATATGTATTATTGTATAAGACTGTGTTGTATTTTATTATGATTGGGGTTTATTAGAATGTTCCTGGTTATTGATGGCAGAAAGTGGATTAGACTGTACTGGGACAGAAGCATGCACAGGTTCAAGGTGATACATGCAACTGTTTCGTTGGATCAGTGAGATTTTTTGTCTAACGTTTACTGTTTCACTGCAGAACTTGAACACAAACTTGACGTCAGCTGGACAGCACAGCAAACAAATGGCACAAGAAAAGTGGTACTAAGTTGGGAGGTAAGTCGGAGGAGAAACCGGCAACAAAGCAATGGCACAACGACGCCCCACATTAGTAGAGCATCCACGAAACGACTGTTCTTCATTACCTATGATGGTCATGCTAAATCCAGAAACACCATGAACTGATATGAGTGAACTGAAGTGAGAATAAGAGTTGCTTGGTTGTCAACAGTATCTGAACGACATTGTTAGAGGTCAACTAATATTATCCAAATACATCACAGTTGCTTCCATTTACTTTGTCTAACATGAGTCTTGTCTCTTTTCAGTCGGTACCACCAGCAGCCTCAGTCGGAGGGATAACGTTCCTCCTGAGCGACACACAGTCTTCTCGTGGATGCCCCTGTACAAATCACGTAGTACATAGCACCTCCTCCCCGAAATACACTATTTATGTGTCGAGTGCAGCCGTCAACATTTCTGTCACTGCAAGAAATGCAGCAGGAAATTCTCCTCCAGCAAGTGTAGAGTTACCAGCTGTACCCCTGACGGACTTAAAAGGTGGGTTCAAGTGTGTGTGTGTGTGTGTCATGTACATTTTCCTTCAAAACAACACAACAGTTCTATTTTTCTCCTTTTTGACAGTTTGCAGCAAAACATTATTAAACGACAAACTGAAGAAAACAACGTGCCTCGAATGGTTCGAACTCGACGCTGACTCAATGCCAACACGCGGGAGAGCTTTATCTGGACGGAAAACAAAAAAGAAAAACACAGAAGCAAAAAAAAGTAAGTCTTACAATTCCCGCTGCTGTCAGTATTTTATATCTGTGTCATGGTGGTTCCTTTGGGGTCAATTTGTTCTATTTTTTTGTTTGTCGCAGCCATTAAAGAACACATCCGCTACCTTTACTACGAGCAAAGATGTCACAATGGGAAGCCACAGACTGTTAAAATGTGTCTCTTCTATCAAAAAGAGGGAGGTGAGTGCCTCCACCTCAACGTGCACTGCTCACGCTAGAATTAACTGGAATGCTTGTAACAAGTTGTCCTCATGTACTGTTAGCACAGTTTCTTCAACTATCCCCTAGAATTTGAAAAGCTTGTTTTAATTCTGTTGTCAAGTCCTAAATAGCTGCTTGAAGCAGGCAGCTAGCACAATCAACTTTAAAATATTAGCAGAATGAAATGATTTCCCATTAAGTATAAATCAAACAAGTGTTGCTTACAAGTTTTGAAGAGATGAAAACTATTGACGGTGTTATAGAATTGGCAGCATTTACAGAAAATGTACTGTATAGACTAACCCTAAACCATTTTTTTAAAACTTATTTTTATTAGTTTTTTTTCATAATTTTGGTGTTTAGGTGTAACACATATACATAATTAAGCATTCAGTGTTGCAATCAGTCAAGTCCCTGCTGTCCCTGCTGAAACCAACCACATTTTAAATAAACCTTTCTAAATAAAAGTTCTGAGGAAAATTTTTAAATTTTAATTAAATTATTCTTTTAACTGAAATGGCTTTATTGAACCTTTTTTAACTCTTCACCAAAAAAACCTTTACCTTTTCTTAAATCAAATAATCATCATTTAAACTCAAAGGGCTGCTTTTTATAAACCAACTAATATCCGTTTTGTCAACCAGTGAAACAGAAAAGGTGCATAAGCTGTTAATTGGGTCACCCTGTACTGTCACCGTCACGTCACCCTGTACCGTCACCGTCACGTCACCCTGTACCGTCACCGTGTACCGTCACCCTGTACCGTCACCGTCACCCTGTACCGTCACCCTGTACCGTCACCGTCACCCTGTACCGTCACCCTGTACCGTCACCCTGTACCGTCACCGTCACCCTATACCGTCACCCTGTACCGTCACCCTGTACCGTCACCCTGTACCGTCACCCTGTACCGTCACCGTCACCCTGTACCGTCACCCTGTACCGTCACCCTGTACCGTCACCCTGTACCGTCACCGTCACCCTGTACCGTCACCCTGTACCGTCACCCTGTACCGTCACCCTGTACCGTCACCGTCACCCTATACCGTCACCCTGTACCGTCACCCTGTACCGTCACCCTGTACCGTCACCCTGTACCGTCACCGTCACCCTGTACCGTCACCCTATACCGTCACCCTGTACCGTCACCCTGTACCGTCACCCTGTATCGTCACCGTCACCGTCACCCTATACCGTCACCGTCACCGTCACCCTGTTCCGTCACCGTCACCGTCACCCTGTATCGTCACCGTCACCGTCACCCTATACCGTCACCCTGTACCGTCACCCTGTACCGTCACCGTCACCCTGTTCCGTCACCGTCACCGTCACCGTCACCCTGTACCGTCACCCTATACCGTCACCCTGTACCGTCACCCTATACCGTCACCCTGTACCGTCACCCTGTACCGTCACCGTCACCCTGTTCCGTCACCGTCACCGTCACCGTCACCCTGTACCGTCACCCTATACCGTCACCCTGTACCGTCACCCTGTACCGTCACCCTGTACCGTCACCCTGTACCGTCACCGTCACCGTCACCCTGTACCGTGACCGTCACCGTCACCCTGTACCAGCCCTTTCAAAGGGGAGCAGTCGTTTCAGGCCCGGTTCGTGGTTTGGGTGCAGCGAGGCCCAAAACAAATGGCCGCTTAGCTCTCGGCTGAGCATCAAAATAAAACGTGCACTTCAGTACTCACAGGCTCCTCAGGAGCAGTTTGTGTGCCGGGCCAGGGAAAGGGGGATTTCACCGTCACAGAGTGGGAACTGGGAAGCTGGAACTGGGAAGCTGGAGCTGGGAAGCTGGAACTGGGAAGCTGGAGCTGGGAAGCTGGAACTGGGAAGCTGGAACTGGGAAGTTGGAACTGGGAAGTTGGAACTGGGAGTGTCTCTCCAGGAGAAACAGCAGGGAGCAGGCCGGGTGGCTGTCGTCATTCTGCTGCAGGCCACAATGAACGTTTGGCTCAAGTGCGAGTTAGTCGACTCTGTGACATGGATTCACTCCACCTGAGAAGCCTCGGCTCTGGTTTGCACACACCGACTGACAGTGCAGGTATTTTACTCCACCTGGCACTGCGCCACTAGCCCCGCCCCTTAGCATCAGGAACCGCTTCTATTGGCTGTAAGTTTGTCCAATCACAACACAACAAACAATTTTGGGCGTCTTTAAACACAATTTAGAAATAAGTCGACTCAAACCAACGTGGTCGCTGGATTATAATAAAGAAATCAAAGGTTTTATGTAAACAATGTGTAAAGGTAAAACATCAACAACAAACAAACAAACAAACTACAAAAAGGAGCTTTTACTCAGTGATTCATTTTTAACATCAATAAAATATACCTTTGTTTACAAATTTTTAAACTTATTTGCTTTTATGAAATATTGTATTTTATTACAGGGACACATAATCTAACTTAGTTGATTTTAAAAACAAGTAAAAAGTAAAGTTACTTTTTAAAGGAGCAACTAGTAATCAGCAGTCTGATTACTTTTTCAAGGTAACCGTGGCAACACTGAGCGCAACGGACGACATTAGTCGAAGGCCACAAAATAGTTGCCCTCCGCCAGCGACAGGTCAAAAGTAGAACTGTTGTTTGATTGTGTGAAATTCCTGTTTTCCATGTCAGCGCCAGAGAAAGAGCCGCGGGGCCTCGTGGCCTTCAGGGAAACACTCTCGTCCATCAGCCTGTCCTGGGAGCACATTCCCACCGCGCTGCAGCGAGGCTTCCTCACTCACTACCGGCTGTGCATCGTGGAAAGCAGCTCCCACGACCAGACACCAGGTTGAAAGTCCCTGACTTTAGACTCGTCTCTGTTCACATTGTTAATCTACGAGCTGTTAATCTACGAGCTGTTAATCTACGAGCTGACTGTCATAATCTGTCAAATGTGCGTCTGGTGAGCTGATGATTCTGAGCTGAAAGGATGTGTTTTATGGGATTATCTTTTAGTATTTTTAATTATATATTGGGAGTTACATTAAAAACACCGTTGTAAGATTTGTAAACAAGATGGTTTAGGCATGTGACTTTATAAAAGTTGTTCTCTGTTGCTTCTATCAGAGTGCCACAACGTATCAGCCTCTCAGAACAAACATCTTCTGGAAAACTTGACGCCAGGAACCAAATACAACATCAGCCTGGCCGGAGTGACGGCAGCCGGAGGAGGACCTGAAGCCAGACTGGCCGTCAACACCAAGCCTGAGAAGCGTCTCAACTGTATGTAGCCTCCTCCGAGGACAGGACCTCTCCCTGGGACAGGACCTCTCCCTACGTCCTCTAGGACAGGACCTCTCCCTAGGACAGGACCTCTCCCTGGGACAGGACCTCTCCCTGGGACAGGACCTCTCCCTAGGACAGGACCTCTCCCTACGTCCTCTAGGACAGGACCTCTCCCTGGGACAGGACCTCTCCCTACGTCCTCTAGGACAGGACCTCTCCCTGGGACAGGACCTCTCCCTACGGTCTGTAGGAAAGACTCTGAGTTCTGTGACACTTCAA